>JBAMCF010000492.1:0-61075 GCA_037075285.1 Drosophila lutescens
GTTGTAAATCAGGAATTTCAGCACAAATGTAAGAATCGATTTGATTGGCCATAATTTTAGTCTTTAACCAAATAAGTATGTGGACATGGGGCAGACCACGTTTTTGCCATTCAATAGAATACATAAAACACTGTACTTCACCAAACTATTGGCCTTTAACCAACAGCGCCATTAATGTTTTAACTTTTAAATGAAAGACTCGAGATATCAGGTCATGACGATCCTGAGGTTTTTGGCCTGGAAACAACTCATTCGTTATTTTCTCCCATTTAGGGTTACAGGTGAATGTTATAAAAAGATCAGGTCGGCCATAATGTCGAACATAAGTCATAGAATCCTGGGTCTTTTCATGCATATATCGAGGAGAGCCTGTAAAAGTAGAAGGTAAAATCACCATCTGACCAAGTTGAGTCACATCTGCATCTCCCCTACCTATAGCGTCTTGAAGATGTATGTAACTTTCAGCCTCAACTTTTTTTGATTTGCTCGAATATAATTAAGCCGTTCGGTTTCCATTTTTGCACTCATATCAACCAAAAATTGATTAAACAGTGCTCTATAATAATGCAAGTGATTGACTTCAGTAAAAACTTAATGCAGATACAGTCATCTTTAGATCATTTTTTGTTAACGGATCACGTTGGAGAATATTTATGGCATATCCGTCATCTCCGTGGCAAAAAATTAATGGATATTGTAGACAGTCATAAGATCGGTGAAGTTCACTGATTCTCTTAAGTTTGCTATTATGACTCTCAATAACAATGTCCCTACTTTGAAATTGTTGATCAACTAATACCAAAGCCACTTCATTTGTTTGAGGTGCATTATAACGACCTCTATGAGCATTTGCTGGCTTTTTATCAGCGTTAATGACCATTTTGAAGTCTTTGCAATCTTTTGGAACTTTATTAAGAGCAGTTTTAAAATCTTTAATGTATGGATTGCATTTATGCAACATAGACTGTAGAGATTTGATTAAGTCTTGTTTAACACCGGAGTTGTGCTTACACCTTAAGTTAACCTCGCAATCATCTTCACCAATGAAATATATCTGAAGAAATTGGGCATTTGTTTGAGAGGTTGGTATAAGACTACCTATTAAATGATAGACTTGTCCTTGCACTTTAAACGTTGGCATATAAGTATCGCATACAATTTTTTCACTACCAAATGATGTCATTTGAAAGCATTTATTATACTTTCTTGAATTTGCCATGAAATGAGCATGGTCAGGATGGCTTCCAATTAATAAATTCTTAAGCGGTTGAGGTAATGCCTTAAACGGAGGAAGTTGAACTTTTCCCTCTTTACAGCACATGCCTTTGGATTCACCTTTCCATTTCAAAGCACCACAATATTTACATTTGTTATTCATGGCACCTATTTTAATTTCTGGATTTGACATATAATCTATGTTGTAATCGTAATTAAATGCTGCATTTTCAGTTACCCATTTAGAACATGACTTATTTTTTGTCCGAGTTTTTTTATTACGCTTTGTTCCATGAACAGAGGTAAATTTTTCTTTTCCCATGTTTATCTGCTTTGCTCTGGTATAATTGGAAAAACGTTTTCGCCTTTTTCGGGTATTTGGTTCAGTAGGTGCAGAAAACGACAATGAATCAGGCATAGTTTCTGAAGGTAAGTAAACATCGTAATGACCACTAACAGGATTACCACTAAAGCGCAGCCTTTTTAAAGTGCTACCTATAGTTCCTGAGTTTGACCTACAAACCCCATCTTGGAATACTTCAATATTAATAGGATACAAATCACATGAAGCCTCTACCTCTGCATATGACCCAAACGTGTGGGCAAGCCACATTTAATTTTCGTATGCAACACAATTGTCATATGCGTTACCTTTGGCGTTGCAAGTGTACTGTGCAAAGATATTCCATCGGCGAACAACATATCCAACAATCTCCTGACGAATAATGTCAAAAAAGTATTCATTTTCATGTAAAAGATACGAAATAGCCCTAAACAGGCAAGCTCCATCTCCTGTTATAGGCACTACTGAGTGGGGCAGCAATGCACCATCTATGTTTAACAGCTCAATATTCATATTTGCATCCATATTGAGTAAAAGAAAGGAGCTTTAATTATTGAGAATTCCAAAATTTGCTTTATTTCTGTCTCTAAAAGAATTGAGAAGGCTTTTAAATTTTTGGACAATACTTTTTAAATATGCAAGTTATTCAATAACCAAATCGAATAATAATGCGATCAAACTAATTCTATGATCTTATCATGCAACTCAGCCAATTTTTATAATATTTAAGCACATCTGGAATATTCCAAATTTGCCTTATTTCTGTCTCTTAAAGAACACAGATGGCTTTTAAATATTTAGGCAATATTTTTTAAATATTGCAAGTTATTAAAAATGAAAATCGAGTAATACGGATATCACACTAAACTACGATCTAATCAGCAATTTAGCAAATTTTTTTAATATTTAAACACATCTGGAATATTCCAAATTTGCCGTATTTCTGTCTCTTAAAGAACACAGAAGGCTTTTAAATATTTAGGCAATATTTTGTTAGTATTGCAAGATATTCAATATCAAAATCGAATAATACAGAGATTAAACTAAACTACGATCTAGTCATGCAATCAGCAATTCAGCCAATTTTTGTAATATTTAAACACATCTGGAATATTCCAAATTTGCCGTATTTCTGTCTCTTTAAGAACACAGAAGGCTTTTAAATATTTAGGCAATATTTTGTTAATATTGCAAGTTATTCAATATCAAAATCGAATAATACAGAGATTAAACTAAACTACGATCTTGTCATGCAATCAGCAATTCAGCCAATTTTTATAATATTTAAGCACATCTCTAAAAGAACACAGATGGCTTTTAAATATTTAGGCAATATTTTTTAAATATTGCAAGTTATTAAAAATCAAAATCGAGTAATACGGATATCACTAACTATTATTTTATTTCTAATTTTTTTTTTTTTTTTTTTTTTTTTTTTTTTTTTTTTTTTTTATAATATTTCACTAAACTACGATTTAATCAGCAATTTAGCAAATTTTTTTAATATTTAAACACATCTGGAATATTCCAAATTTGCCGTATTTCTGTCTCTTAAAGAACACAGAAGGCTTTTAAATATTTAGGCAATATTTTGTTAATATTGCAAGTCATTCAATATCAAAATCGAATAATACAGAGATTAAACTAAACTATGATCTAGTCATGCAATCAGCAATTCAGCCAATCTCTAAAGATTATAAAATGAAAGACCGATTTTTAAGGGGATACGACCACAGCCCAAACCTTAAGAGCTACAGCAGCCAAATTTTTGCACAGTATTTCATTGGGGGAGTAGGCGCCCACTAAGATCCGACATGTCCCCCAAGTGGCCCCAAACAGCTCCAACATCCATATTTAGAGCAAAAAAGTATTAGATGTACTTAACTTCTGTAACTTCTAAAGTGGTTGGAATTTCGAAATTTGGATTTTGCAGAATTTTAGGTCTTGAAAAGGCCTAATTAAAAATCTAAAAGAAATTTCGATATCCCCCATAATTTGGGGGCTACATTTAAAATTAACTTTTCGATTTTAAAAATCTAATCTCTAAAGATTATAAAATGAAAGACCGATTTTTAAGGGGATACGACCACAGCCCAAACCTTAAGAGCTACAGCAGCCAAATTTTTGCACAGTATTTCATTGGGGGAGAAGGCGCCCACTAAGATCCGACATGTCCCCCCAGTGGCCCCAAACAGCTCCAACATCCATATTTAGAGCAAAAAAGAATTATATGTACTTAAGCTTAACTTCTAAAGTGGTTGCAATTTCGAAATTTGGATTTTGCAGAATTTTAGGTCTTGAAAAGGCCTAATTAGAAATCTAAAAGAAATTTCGATATCCCCCATAATTTGGGGGCTACATTTAAAATTAACTTTTCGATTTTAAAAATCTAAACCGCTGCTCCGATCAAGATGATTTTTGGATCATTAGTTATTCTATGGCCCAAATGCTTAAGTTTTATTTTTCAAGTTTTTAACATTTTTTTAAGAATTTTTAACGAATTTATTTAGATTTTCTAAGTTATTGCGTTGCATTTTGTGGGAGCCTGCCGAGAGAGCGAAACCCAGAGAGCGGATGCCAAGAGAGCGACGGCCGAGAGAGCAACACCCAAGGAAACGGACGAGGGGGAGGGGTAGTGCTGTGTGGAATGGGGCAATTTAAGTTAAAATTTGTTTTGGATTTTAAAAACTTAAGCTGCTGTTCCGATCAATATGATTTTCGATCAATAGTCAGTCCTGTGGATCAAATGCTTAGGTTTTATTTTTAAAAAAATATATTTCACTTTGTAGCAGAAGTAAGAGCCTTATTTTATTTCCACCAAGGAAGAAAATAAAAAATTACTACAAATTCTGTTAGCAAAGACAAAATGTTTCCAAGTTAATTATTAATCTTAAGATTCGAACTTTTGATCAAATACGTATGTACATTTGTATATTTGGATATGTTTTGATTTGCTTATATGTACAATACATGTACAATACAATACATACACACAATTTGTGTGTATGTTTCTACTTGAAAGTAGATAATGTGCTTAAATACAAATAAAATCATTAATTTCCTTTCAGCCAATGCAAAATTTGTCGAGCTTAAAATTAATAATTATCAATCAAATGTGGAATCGGAAAATAATAAGTTACTTCGCTATTTTTGTATGAGATGCCAATCTTTTCGTGTGTGTACAAATGTTTTCGTTTCATTCAAAACAACAAATTTGAAACAATATAAAAACAAGTGTACATTTGTACGCAAATTAAAATTGCATTGATAGTATTGTAACTGATAGAATGTATACAAATTCAATACTTTTACATAGATCAAATTCATTTATTATATAGCTCTGCCAGTAGCCTTCTGATTCTCGCTCCTGAAGGATCTTCTAAAAAGGGTTTTACACAAAGGTTTTAAAAAAACGCGCTAATAAGAAAACATAAAGTCCTGACAACCGTACTCCAAACTAATTTTAAGCGAACGAAGTCGCTCCGGGTATAGCTAGTTTTTATAATATTTAAACACATCTGGAATATTCCAAATTTGCCGTATTTCTGTCTCTTAAAGAACACAGAAGGCTTTTAAATATTTAGGCAATATTTTGTTAATATTGCAAGTCATTCAATATCAAAATCGAATAATACAGAGATTAAACTAAACTACGATCTAGTCATGCAATCAGCAATTCAGCAAATTTTTATAATATTTAAACACATCTGGAATATTCCAAATTTGCCGTATTTCTGTCTCTTAAAGAATACAGAAGGCTTTTAAATATTTAGGCAATATTTTGTTAATATTGCAAGTTATTCAATATCAAAATCGAATAACACAGAGATTAAACTAAACTACGATCTAGTCATGCAATCAGCAATTCAGCCAATTTTTATAATATTTAAACACATCTGGAATATTCCAAATTTGCCGTATTTCTGTCTCTTAAAGAACACAGAAGGCTTTTAAATATTTAGGCAATATTTTGTTAATATTGCAAGTTATTCAATATCAAAATCGAATAATACAGAGATTAAACTAAACTACGATCTTGTCATGCAATCAGTAATTCAGCCAATTTTTATAATATTTAAATACATTTGGAATATTCCAAATTTGCTTTATTTCTGTCTCTAAAAAAACACAGAAGGCTTTTAAATATTTAGGCAATATTTTTTAAATATTGCAAGTTATTAAAAATCAAAATCGAGTAATACGGATATCACACTAAACTACGATCTAATCAGCAATTTGGCCAATTTTTTTAATATTTAAACACATCTGGAATATTCCAAATTTGCCGTATTTCTGTCTCTTAATGAACACAGAAGGCTTTTAAATATTTAGGCAATATTTTGTTAATATTGCAAGTTATTCGATATCAAAATCGAATAATACAGAGATTAAACTAAACTACGATTTATTCATGCAATTTAGCAAGTGTTTATAAAATTTAATCTAGTATGGATAATTAACTGAGGATTTATCAACGTTTGTATTATTTCTGTCTCCATACAGGAAGCTCTTAAATATTAAGACAATTTTGTTTAAATAGTGCAATTAAAAACAAGAGAGAACGCTATAGTCGGGTTGGTGTCCCGACTATCTAATACCCGTCACTCAGCTAAAGGGAGTGCGAACGCTGTACTCGGGTTGGTGTCCCGACTATCTATTGGGGCTAAAGGGAGTGCGAGGGAGATAGATATATGAACAATTTTGATTGCGTATAACTTTTTAATGAATGGTCCGATTTGAAAAATGTCTTCTACATTTCGATAGGTATTGATAAACACAATAAAACTGCATTTTTACTTTTCCGAAATATTGAAATTTTTAAAATCGTATATAAGCGATTGTGGGCGTTAGAGGGGGCGTGGCACCCTTTTGAAACAAACTTGCGCTGCGTAGGAACTCCTAGAATCTGCATGCAAAACGCCAATCTTCTAGCTTTTATAGTTTCCGAGATCTCAGCGTTCATACAGACAGACAGACGGACAGACAGACAGACAGACAGACAGACAGACGGACAGACAGACGGACATGGCTAGATCGACTCGGCTAGTGATCCTGATCAAGAATATATATACTTTATAGGGTCGGAAACGTTTCCTTCTAGCTGTTACATACTTTTGCACGAATACAATATACCCTTTTACTCTACGAGTAACGGGTATAAACAACACCACACGCATTTATATATGTACAAAATGCAATTATGCTAATTGGTATATCACAACTGCACAGAATTGAAAAATTAACAAAAAATTCATTTAAATGAAAATCATTTATGACTTTACTAATTAAGAATAGTTAAAAACTAAACTAACTGGCATAACTCACCAAATTTGTAAGTTAATATCAGAGATATCAACAAATTTGCACATTCAATAGAAAAAATAAAAATTTCGAGAAAAGCGAACTAAAATAATAATATTATTGCTCACACACGGTTATACACCAAAATACACGGTTATGCAAAGAAATTTTCCTATTAATTAGGCAAAGAGTAGGAGGATCACATAAAAACACAACTGGCGGAAAATTTTCTTGATACGACTCTGACCAAATTGATAGCTTTCCCGTTAACTTCTTCTTTTGCGCACTTGCTACACTCTTTCCTCTCTCTCTATCTACTGCGATCTCCCGCTTTTATGTTTCCTAACAGCGCGTGGCAAAACACTATAAAAATAAACACCGCAAAAAACAATTTGAATGGTATATTTTTACTACACTATCAAAAACCGGGCCAAATAGATTTCCGCCAAAAAAAGTCTTTTGCGTATTCTGGCAGCAATAACTGTAAAGAGCACTTAAAAAAAACATTCCAAAACCATATAAATTGTTATAACTTTTAGGTCCGTAAAGGCGCAACGGAAAAAATGTAACCCAAGATCTTTACCGTTGCTTTCCCTTTTTTGCTGAAATATAAAAGGACATGCATATTAAACTAATGCATGTTAAAGATCTGACCCACTGCTATGAATACATGAAACACGTGTACACGACAGCACTGAAAAAAACAACTAAAAGTATGTAGTTTTTATTTTTTGCTGAAATAAGAAAGAAAAAAAAGCAGACACAGTTTTAATTTTGAAATTTTTGCTTTTTATTTGTTGCCATAAAAGGCCGATTCCAGTCGGCTAAGTCGGGTATACATTTCGTGATTATCCTGCCTAGCTTTAAACAAATTTTTTTTTTAATTAAAAACTTCGTTTTGAAGCTGCTGGATCTGACAGCTGGAACCTGAGCCCTTGGGCTTTTTTATTGGCCCTAAAAGCTTGAATTTTTTTGGCTGCGCCGAGAGGTTTTCCTGGGCCTGGGGCTGGACCTGGGGTTGGGGCTGCACAGAGCCCCACATCAAACTCGGCTGCGACTGCATCTGCTGCTCCTGCTTCTGCTGCGACTGCATCGGCTGCACCAACTGGAACTGCTGCTGCTGAAAGTGATGCTGTTGGAGCTGCGGCTGTTGCTGTTGGAGCAGTAGCGGTTGCTGCTGGAGCATTGGCTGTTGCTGTTGGACCATGGGCTGTTGCTGTTGGAGCATGGATTTTTGCTGCTGGACCATGGGCTGTTGTTGTTGGAGCCCCATTTGATAGCCCTGCTGCTGCGGCAAAAATTGCCACATTTCCTTCTGGGACATCTTTTCGCGTCGGGCTCTACTTAAGAACTGATCAAGAAATGAAATCAAAGCAAGACCGAAGCGCAGACGAATTTAAACGGAGAGAGAAGAGCGAAAAAATGTCTCTCATCTTACACACTGAGAGCGTAAATTGCGGGAAATAGAAGGACCGCAATACGCTTTAGCTTTTGCCACACACGCATACAAATATATGTATGTGTGCATTAGAAAACGTAGTCGAGAATGCCCAGTCGAAAGTTTTGGAGTGGTCGGTTTTCGGAATGCATCCGGCTCGCATCTTTGTCCACAGTAAAAATGCGATACAATGTTGGACAGCATCCAGAATGCATTCTAGATGCAACCCAAGTCATCACTCCCCTATAGCTTCTTTTGGAAGGCAAAAAGGGAGCGGACCGTTCAATCGTAGCTTCTCTTACGTCGCAGCCGAACCCTTGCCGAAACCCGAACGCTTGCCGATCGTTCGCTTTTTTTTTCAATCGGTGCAATTGTAGCTTCCATCGGAATGCATCCGGAATGCATCCATTGGAATGGAAAATATGAAACAATAATCTTTGAAACGGTGCTTTTGAAAAAAACAAATGAGAAGAACAAAAGAGTCATTGGAAGAACGCGCGTTTTTTTCGTTTCTTATGCATTTCTTGTCACTTGCTTTTTGGAATTTGACCAGTTAAGTGTAATTGATTTTTCGGTTAAACCAATTTTATAGTTTATAGTTCTTGAAAAACTAACCTTTGTGCTTTTTTGTGCCAAGTAAGTATAGTGCGGTGATAAGTGGAAATAATAAATAAAAAATAATACCTCTTAACGAGGTAAAATAACCATAAACAAATAAAAGTGTATTTAATTTTTTTAACCAAACAAAAATAATTGGGTGTGTGTTTAATAAACAGAGTGCTTGAAAATAATTCTTATTCGGCCACTGCATCGCGTTGTTTAAGGTTTTTACCTATGCACATTGATTTTTTTTCCAGATTTCGATGCTCAAAGCCTATATTGGGGACTCGCTTTCAAAAAACCTCAGCCGCATTATCAGCCCAGAGCTGATTTAAAAAGTTTAAAAAGAAAATTAAAGAAAGAAATATGAAATTTGAAAAAAAAACGTATTTTTAAATCGAGTAGACCAATTTTTTTCACTCGTGAGAGCCGCATTTAAAAGCACTCCAAAAGAAGCACTTCAAAGATGCGATCCAGAACGCATCTTTTGGAACGCATTCAGAAACATTCCAAAATATGCGTTCTGGATCGCATCTTTTGGAAGGGAAAAATGGAAACCAATCCCGAACGTTTCCGAAGTTTCCACCCATGCCCGATGCGTGAAAAGGGAGCGCTCCAGGAGCGCTCCAGGAGTGCTTCATCGGACAGCACCCATTTTGTCCCGCTTTGCTGTAAAAAGGAAGCGAGAAGTTCATCGATCGGGCACGCATGCATCGGTGCTTTGGATGCTATCCATCACCTCTTCTGGATTCGTTCCCCTTCCGACTGGGTGGCGCCAAACAATTTTGTATTAATTTTTTTTTGTTTAATTAATTTTATGAATAGTCACTGATAGAATTGGTTATATTCCCCCCTGCCACATGACTAATAAATCGACTAAATTAAAATAACAAATATTAAGTTTAGGCAGGAAATTGTTAATTAAGCGTTATATTTTTTAATACCTTAAAATACATACATATGTACATATGTATATGTACTGTCGGGCAAATACTTCCCTGCCACAACACCATTAAAAAATACAACGCAACTTTCTCATTTGCATTAAATATCTATGTACACCCAAGTGTACACACATGTATATGTACTTCCAAGTATTTGCTTGCTAATTTTTAATTTTGCTTAATAAAATATTCCTCGTTTCTAGCCCCTAATATTTATATTTACTTACCGAATTACAGACCGGATAAAAGAAAAGATGCACATACATAAGAAATCAATAATTTAGGGAAATATTGAGTTTTATAAATAAATTAACTGGGTGGCAGAATATAATGAACATACATACATACATAACAAATAAATAATTTAGGTAAATATTAAGTTTTATAAATAAATGAATGAATTCCCTTGGTTGATCGAATACCTGTGTGTATATCTGTATGGGCTTTTGCATATATATATTTTATTCTTTTGAATGTATTTGTTTTTGAACATATCCCAGTCGGAAGTGGAACGCATCCAGAAGGGGTGATGGATAGCATCCAAAGCACCGATGCATGCGTGCCCGATCGATGAACTTCTCGCTTCCTTTTTACAGCAAAGCGGGACAAAATGGGTGCTATCCGATTTAGCGCCCCTGGAGCGCTCCTGGAGCGCTCCCTTTCACGCATCGGGCATGGGTTTCTACTTCGGGAAACGTTCGGGATTGGTTTCCATTTTTCCCTTCCAAAAGATGCGAGCCAGAACGCATCTTTTGGAATGCTTCTGGACGTAATCCAAAAGATGCGTTCTGGATCGCATATTTAGGAGTGCTTTTGGATGCATTCCAAAAGATGCGTTCCGGATCGCATCTTTTAGAGTGCTTCTGGATGCGACTCTAAGGAGTGAAAAAAATTAGTTCTACTCAATTTAAAAATACATTTCTTTTTCAATTTCATTTTTCATTCTTTAATTTTTTTTTTCTTTTCAAACATATTAAAATTAAACTAATCCTACTTCTTCACCATCATTTTCAATATCGTTGTCCAAATCGTTGTTCTTGTCCGGTCCTTTATCTGCACTGGTCGTCACCTTTCTTCGTGTAGTCTCTTTATACACCCGGTTTTTTTGCCGAGGAAAGGCTGTTCGCACGTCTTTCACAAAGTCTTCGTGCCTATACCCTTCCCTCTTCTGAGATTCTGCAAAATATAGAGTTTTAAAATTTTGTTAGACGAAATTGCCAAATCAACATCAACAATCTTTAAAACTTACCGTGCAGAACGTCGTTTGGAGAACCCTGGAGAACCCTTCCTTTTGCCTGCACCCCGCATAGTTCATCTGCATTATCAGCTCTGGGCTGATAATGCGGCTGAGGTTTTTTGAAAGCGAGTCCCCAATATAGGCTTTGAACATCGAAATCTGGAAAAAAAATCAAAATACGCACGTTTTAAAATTAGAGTTAAATGAAAAAGGATGATATTTAAAGTAACGAATATACTTACATATTTTGGCTCGTTCCCCAGTATAGCTGACTCCACCTCTTTCAAGTCAGCGAGAGATTTTATGGGGAACTGAGTCCTAAGACTCGAGCTCCCCCTTTCCGCTGACTTAATTCCACCCTAATAGAAACGAAAACAAATACAGAAAACTTTAAACCAACAAATGAAAAACAAAACGGCACTTTTGTTAAACAAAAACTAAAATTAAATTTAATACTTACAGTTTTTGATGTTGTTGTTCTTTCGTTGTCAAACATCCGTCCATGAGGTCATACAAAAAATAAAAACAATAATTAGTTAGTATAATGTTGTGAAAAATTCTTATTCGGCACACTGCAGGTACAGTGAACCCAACGCATAATCGGACACCCTTTTTTTTCTATCATAAAACTGCCTTACTTAAACATTAAAATGTTTTTTATTAATAACATAAAAAATAATTTAATCTTTCCACTGACAGCTCTTAATATTTTAACAAAAACAAAAAACATCCATATTTAGAACACAACTCATAATTGATTTTAATTGATTTTTTACAAGTATGTTTTAAATATGGAGTATATTAATAGATAACAATAAAATTGAAAAAGGAGCCAAAAAAATTGTGTTTCACTTTTTTTTGTATGATTTTAAAGCAGTTTTATGATAGAAAAAAAATGGGCGTCCGACTATGCGTGGGGTTCACTGTATGTACAAACACTGTGCATAGGTAAAAACCTTAAACAACGCGATGCAGTGGCCGAATAAGAATTATTTTAAAAGCACTCTGTTTATTCAACACACACCCAATTATTTTTGTTTGGTATAAAAAATTAAATACACTTTTATTTGGTTATGGTTATTTTACCTCGTTAAGAGGTATTATTTTTTATTTATTATTTCCACTTATCACCGCACTATACTTACTTGGCACAAAAAGCACAAAGGTTTGTTTTTCAAGAAATATAAACAAATAAAACGATTAAAATTGGTTTAACCGAAAAATCAATTACACTTAACTGGTAAAATTCCAAAAAGCAAGTGACAAGAAATGCATAAGAAACGAAAAAACCGCGCGCGTTCTTGCAATGTCTCTTTTGTTCTTCTCATTTGTTTTTTTCAAAAGTACCGTTTCAAAGATTATTATTTCATATTTTCCATTCCAATGGATGCGTTCCGGATGCATTCCAATGGATGCTATAATTGCACCGATTGAAAAATAAAAAACGAACGATCGGCAAGCGTTCGGGTTTCGGCAAGGGTTCGGCTGCGACGTACGAGAAGCTACGATTGCACGGATCGCTCCCATTTCGCCTTCTAAAAGACGCTATAGGGGAGTGATGACTTGGGTTGCATCTAGAATGCATTCTGGATGCTGTCCAACATTGTATCGCATTTTTACTGTGGACAAAGATGCGAGCCGGATGCATTCCGTAAAACGGACCACTCCAAAACTTCCGACTGGGTATTCAAGAAATGACTATTTGGTATTGGGTTTGCGAAAATATAGTTTTACCAACTTTAATTATTTTTTGTAATGGTATTTCGAAGAAAAAAATGACAATCATAAAGCAGAGTCAAGGGGTGGAAAAGAGATGGAGATATATAGTTGCAAGCGTATGCTGGATAGGACGGCTACTTTTTAATCGGGTATTAAAAATAGTAAAAAGTTTAAAATTGATGCCGTCATATTTTTTAAACCTTTATTATGCTTTTAAGTATTTTTTAGCGAAAACACGGTATCGGTTGGTTTAACGGTTTAGCGTACAGGATTTAATTTTCTAAGTGAATGAGTTTGGGGCACTTTGGTGGGGGGTGGGTCACCAATAACTATAAACTAAAGTCTACAGGAATTAAAACCGTATTAAATGCAAGGCATAGGGAGAGGGAGGGAGACGGAATCATTTGTTGACAATTTGTATGAAAATGCAGAGAGAGATAGCAATATGCAGGCAGCAAGCGTATGATGCTTATGGAGTCAAGTGTCTCGATAGTAGGTCGACTTTTTGCTTAGTTTCTCTGTTTAAAAGAAAGCTAGAGCATTAATGAAACCATCAAATGAATCGTTAAAACCTAAGGATAAACTTTACCGAAGGAATTTTTGATACTCAGTTTAGAAGTGCAATTTTTCGACGTTTGAAGGTATTTTTGGTTAAATTGTAATTTTAGAACGTGTGTTAAAAATAGTAAAAAGCCTTAAATCTAAGCGGTCAAATATGTATAATGTTTTAAAGTGTTTTTGGGCGAAAACACGGATTTGATTGGTTAAACGGTTTAGCGTCCAGAATTTTTGAAAGGAAAATTTACGTTTTTTCCAATTGGAAGCGATTGGGGCCACTTGGGGAGCCCCAATAAATCTTAGCAAATCAGTTTAAAGTTATAAGAATGTAATAAAAATGCATATTAATATTGTTAACCAGTGGTTTTGGCTGTGCGTTGATTCCCAGTTTTCTTAGTGATAGCTTTATATATAGAGATTAATACCTATCGAAATGTAGAAGACATTTTTCAAATCGGACCATTCATTAAAAAGTTATACGCAATTAAAAAATGTTTATATATCTATCTACCTATAGTCGGCACACCAACCCGAGTACAGCGTTCGCACTCCCTTTAGCTGAGTGACGGGTATTAGATAGACGGGACACCAACCCGACTATAGCGTTCTCTCTTGTATTTGTTTTAGATCCGCATGAAGTTACGGTATCTAAAACTGACGCACTTGTTGTACCTGAAGACCGATATCATCCAACATTGGAATTGACAATTGGCCTCCCCTGTACTGATACCCTTTCTCCTTTAGTTCCTCAAACTAAAACGAGATGCTTTCGCAAATGTGACTATAATAAACTAAAGTACAAGATTTCGCAATATAATTGGACTGATTTGTACAACTGCATGGATATTAAAAGTGCAAATGAACTTTTCTATAGCGTTTTAAATACTTTTCTTGACGAGTGCGTTCCTGACAGGCTTCCTCCAAAGCTAAACAGGCTTCCTTGGTTTGACAATGCGCTTCAAAGACTTAAAAATCTTAAAAATCTTTATAACTTTGTTAATGCCAAGCGTAAGTCTTCGGCATTGCCTTCATCGGTACGTTAAAACTCAAAAACATCATCGTCGGATTTCTCTCTTAAAGGACGTAGCAACAGCAACGCCAACGTATTCCCCGGTCCAGATGGACTCCCTGGGTGTGTGCTTAAGTTTTGTACTTCAACTATTTGTAAACCGATTCTTTTTTTTTTTTTTTTTTTACGTATGCATTTTATTTATTGGATCTTCTCTGAATTGAGACTAACAATAAGTATATAAAATCTAAAATTAAAAAGCTATCTAACAGTCAAGATGACTGACGCGAGATTAAAGGGCTCTAATAACTATTGCTGAGCTGGAAGGTCATTTCGTTGCAATCGGGTCCGGTATGAGACCCTGGCTAGGCCCCTGGCGAGCTGGTTTGGATGAGAAGTTAGCTTGGTGAGGTAGGACGCTTTTTGTTTTGATATTTCGTCTTTTACGGGCACAATGCCAAGATCTCTGTGGATGTTGTCGTTCCGAACATACCAAGGTGCCCCAGTGATAGTTCTCAAGATTTTTGATTGTGCTCGCTGGATAATGTCAATGTTGCTGCTGCTCGCGTTTCCCCACAACTGGGAGCCGTATGTCCAGACGGGCTTAAGCGTTGAATTGTAGAGCAGGACCTTGAAGTCCAGGCAGAGGGGGAGCGAGCATTTAAGAGCCAATGGAGGCCAATGGATTTAAGTTTTAGATGAATTTTCTTAGCTTCGATATGTTTCCTCCATGTAAGTCTCCTGTCTAGGTGGACGCCAAGGTACGTTACATCGTCAGCTTGTGGAAGTGGCGTGTTATTCAGAGTTAGCGGGGGACACGTTTGTCTGTTAAGAGTAAACGTTATGTGTTTACACTTTTGCGCATTTATTTTTATACGCCAGTCTGATAACCACCTCTCCACTACCACGAGGTGATCAGCTAGTAGTGCTGTTGCCTGAATTGGGCATTTGGACCGACTTATGATCGCGGTATCGTCTGCGAATGTGGAAGTAGTTAGCCGGACGTTCGTGGGAATATCTGCGGTGTAAAGGAGAAATAGAGTTGGACCAAGGGCGCTACCTTGGGGAACTCCAGCCTCTATAGTGTAATCGTCGGATGTTGTAGTGTTGCATCTCACGGCGAATTCTCTGTTGTAAAGGTACGATTCAAGTATCATGTGAGTGTTTTCCGGCAGAATAGTTCTGATTTTGTGCATAAGGCCATCAAGCCAGACTCGATCGAAAGCCTGTGCAACATCAAGAAATACCGCACTGCAGTATTCTCGATATTCGAATGCAGACCGTATTTCCGTTGTTAATCTGTTGACTTGCTCTATTGTTCCATGGCTTTCTCGAAAGCCAAATTGATGTGCCGGAATAACGTTGTGCTCTTTCAGATATGGGATTATGCGCGTCAAAAGGCATTTTTCGAGCAGTTTTGACAGACACGAGAGTAAACTTATCGGTCTGTATGAAGCTGGTATTGTGTGATCTTTTCCTGGCTTTGGGATCATTATGATTACCGATTTTTTCCATTTTTTTGGGAAGTAGCCAAGTCGTGTAATCCCGTTAAAGAGTTTACAAATGACCTTAACTGCACAGTTTGGGAGTTCAATTAGCATTTTGGGAGTTATTAGATCACCGCCTGGGGCCTTTTTTGGTTTCAATTGCTCGCTGATGACTTTTGCAACTTCGTTTGGTTGAAACTGAATTGGGTCCGTCTCAGTTTCGATTCGAATTGGCGGCGACGGTAGTGCGAATGAATTTGTTGCAGGGTTTGGCTGAAAGACATTTCGAAGGTGTAAAGCAAATGTACAAGCTCTGTCTTTGTCGCTTCTGGCCCAGCTGCCTGAAGAGTCTCTTATGGGGATTACTGTTTCGGACGGCGCACTTAGATTTGGGTGGGCCCTCCACAAGGGATGCTTGGTGCTGGTGGGTGAAAGTTTCTCAATGTACTGGCGTTGTGCTTCTACTTCTTCGTACCTTAGGGCCCTGGTAAGTCTGCGACCAGCTTCCTTAAGACTTTGTTTCGAGGACGGCGATCTGCTGGTTTGCCAAGCACGCCTCAAACGTCTTTTCTCCAAAACAAGCTGTTCGATTTCCAAGTTAGTTTTGTGTTGGTGTGTGCGCCCATCCCTCCCTTGCGGTGTAGAGACTTTGGCTGCTGCGACGAGTACAGACTCCAGTGCATCGGCATAGCAGTCGATGTCCTCCTTGATGTTGAGCTGTGGAGTCAGTTCAATGTGGGAACTTACGTACTTTTTGAACTTCAGCCAGTTGGTTCGATGCGACGTCAGCCTCCAAGGGTGCTCGATTAATTCCGGGCTTTCAAGAAGAGTTATTAGCACTGGTGAGTGGTCCGATGATAGATCCAAAAGCGATTTTGCAGATATTAGATTGCGAGAAATATTTTTTGTCACAGCAAAATCAATTAAGTCAGGTAGTTTTCTAGGATCTGTAGGCCAGTATGTAGGGCTGCCTGGCGAAACGTAGTCCAGTTTGTTGCATGTCTTGATGAGTGCATTATATAGTTGCCTTCCTTTGGGGGTCACAAGGCGGGATCCCCAGTGTGTGTGCTTGGCGTTGTAATCTCCTGCTGCTATGAATCGCTCCCCAAGTGAATTGTAGAAGTCCATGAATTGGTCTTCGGAGACTGTAAAACGGGGTGGGCAGTAAACAGCGGCAATGGCAAGGTTGCAGTTGCCCAACTGTAATTTTATCGATGTAGCTTGCAAATAATTTTTTGCAAACCTTTGGTGAAAGTGGTGTTTGATGCGGTCTCTTATTAAGATTCCGGTTCCGCCATGTGCTTTACCATCTGGATGATCTGTGCTGTAGAACGTGTATCCCCGTATTTGAAAATTATATTTGCTGGTGAGATGCGTTTCTGCCAGCAACATAACGTCGATGTGGTTTTCGTTCAGAAATTGACTTATTTCAGGTTTATGCCGTGAAACACCGTTGGCGTTCCACAAAGTTATTCGAAGACTAGGCATAGTTTATTTAGACTGCTGAGCTGCAAGTATTTTTAACAAGATGTTTTGGGTTTGCACAAGGGTTTGCATGGTGGTTTTCATGAAGGACATAAATTCCATCATATTATGTTGCAAAGTGATCATCATAGTTTCCACGTCACTTTGGGGATGTCCCATGGCCTGCGGGATGTTATCCATTTTCGGTTCTATGTGAGCTGTGCCTGATTTTAGAGCACTGGCGTAAGAAATGCCGTTGGTGGTAATTGAAGGGCCAAATGAAGACCTGGCTGCTTTTGCGAAGAAAACTTCCGGTGTCGTTTGTGATCTCATGTAGTTGTTCTGTGTGTTCTGGTAGCGTGCCGTTGTCGTTCGTTGCATCCGACTTTTCATCTCCTTGTAGACTGGACAGCCTCTGTAGTTTGCTGTGTGGTTTCCTTGGCAGTTTACACACTTTTTAGTGAGGGAGTCTTTCTTGTTGGCAGGGCAGGGCTCGGAGTCGTGGATGTTTCCACAAGCTACACATACTGACCTGAGGGTGCAGTAACCCCTGGTGTGTCCGTATTCCTGACAGTTCGTGCATTGCACTGGCCCGTTCCGTTTGTGCGGCTCTTCTACTGTGATCCTACGATGCAGCAGGTACTGCAACTTGTAGATCGGGTGCACTGTGTTTTTTTTCAAAGTTCTGCTGTCTGGCTCCAGCTCGACCTTGAATAATGGTTGCGGCTTCTTGTTTTTGTTCATAATGTTTATAACATTTTTTGCACAGAAACCGTTTTCTTTCAAAGCCTCTGTAATTTCGGAGGGGGTCACATCGGGTTCTATTCCCTTAAGCACAACTTGCAAGCCTTTGCAGCTTTTTAGCTGGTACGTGTAGTAATTCTTTTTGGCATCGTTTAAGTACTTTGACACTGCTCGGAAATCGTCTTCAGTTCTGGTTTGCAGTTTAGTTTCACTTATATTCCCTTTCATAAGCGGAATAACATGAAAGCTATCTTTTCCGACTAGCTCAACTATTTTGTTGACTAGGGCATTCGAGGTCTTCTCCCTAATAAAGATAGGCGGCGGCTTCAGTTTCCTTGGGGCTAATTGTTCAGACTCTGTTTCGTGCTCCGCCAGAATGGAAAATCTATTTTCATTTAGTGGCCCGAGATTTTCAGGGCCTTTGTTGGTACGGTTTACTTTGGGCTTATTGCCGTCAGAATTTTTTGAGGGCGTTAGCTTGCGCTTGGAAATATTTATGTAGCGATCCATGCCTGTCTGCATGGCCGAACCCGCTTGCGGATTTGTCATTTTTGCACTTAATTGTGTTGTTGCTTTACCCGCTGCAGAAGAAGAGAGTGGAGTCGTTATTGCAGTGTTGGCGACAGAGGCCGTTGTAGTTGCTGTTGTTGTTGCATTAGGTGGCTGAAGCTCGGTTGGGGTTTTGCATTGCTCACTCCATGGCGTTTGAGCGTTGAGAAGCAGGGCGGGAGAGCAAGAACTAGCTCTCTGGTTTTCGGCGGTCAGTAAACTTGCATTTTCTTGCACTTTCGGTTCTAGAGTATTATTCGTAAAAGAGAAATAAGCATTGTTGCGGGCCAAAGAAAGACGACGTTTGTCTTGCTCTCTCTGAATTTTTTCACGGGCTTCGTCTTGTTGTTTTTGGCGTTGAGTGCGCTGATCCACGTTCTTAATCATTTGCTTATTGTTAGTGCGTAAAGATTAATTAATTAATTAATTAAAACTTCAGTTTACAATATGCGATTAGCATCGCGAAACGCAAGACCACACTGTTCTAAATTTTCGAACGTTTTCAACTGGGTGAATGATTGTTTTTCTTTTGTTTTTCCGGAGCGTTAAGAAAACACGTCTACACGCGACCGTCAAGACCGTCACACCTACATTTAGATTTTAGTAAGGCCTTTGACTCTGTTAACCACTCTCTCCTTTTATTCAAATTAGATCAGCTTGGGTTTCCATGTAATCTATTAACTTGGATTTCAAGTTACTTGAATGGTAGGACTCAGAGGGTTATATTTAAGAGTGATGTTTCTAAAATGATCTACGTGACATCTGGAGTTCCTCAAGGTAGTCACTTAGGCCCTTTGCTGTTTACTTTGTTTATTAACGATCTTCCCTCTATCGTAGCACATTCCCGTGTACTAATGTACGCTGATGATGTTAAGCTTTGTTTATCTTATAAAGATATAGGATCAGGTTTCAACTTACAGTCAGATATTGATCGTTTTCAGGGATGGTGTGAGTACAACCTTTTAAATTTGAACTGCCTTAAATGCAACGTTATGACTTTTTATAGGGGTACTCCTACGTTTATTAGTTATTCTCTTCAAAATACACCACTCGACCGTATATATTCAATTAACGATTTAGGTGTTCTTCTCGACCCAAAACTTAAATTTTACTGCCACATAATGGCCACTGTCAATAAAGCTATGAGTGTTCTTGGGTTTATAAAGAGTTGGTCAAAAGAATTTGATGACCCTTATACAACCAGAGTATTAATTACCTCCCTTGTCCGTCCTATTTTGGAATATTGTTCTACAGTCCACAATATTAAGTGTACATCGACCGTATTGAGTCGGTACAAAAAAAATTTCGTAGTTTGAACTGAGATCAAAACGTAAGGCTACCTTCCTACCAGAGTAGATTACTATTGCTTAATTTACATACACTTGAAAACCGTAGAATAATGCTTGGTACTATTTTTATGCAAAATCTTATAATAGGTGATATTAATTCTGTAGAACTGGTAAACCGTTTAACTTTTAATGTTCCCGTTAGACTAACACGAAATTATTACCCTCTTAATTTGCCTCGATGTACATCAAATTTTACTCTGCATGAGCCCTTTCCCGATCTATGTAAAAATTATACAATTCTTTATCATTTAATTTGCACTTCAACATCTATCCTTGTATTAAAAACTAAAATTTTATCTCATTTGCTTCAATCTTAGTTTTAGCCTTTACAATGTGTCCCGTCTCTATTTGTTTCATGTATCTTCCTCGCGAACTCGCATTTTCGCCCTAATTGATAAAGGGTCCCGCGCGTAACAAGCACGTGCTTGGTATCGTTGGGCCACTAGTTTGCACTGCTCGTATTGCATCAACGTAAATCATATATACCTAGAGTTCTGCGTTGGGGTCATTTAATCCAGCTACCACTATTCTTTTGCACATTGGGCAATCGATGGGCTTCCCTCGGTAATGGCAGTACTTCGTCGGATTAAACAGGGTTTTTTTGCGACTGGCGCGATAAATTGAGCAAGAGCTGCTGTGTAATTAAATGCTTCAAATGATTTCAGTCAACACCTATCGCGTGACTAAAAAATATTAGCCACGCCCACTCTAACGCACACTACGCTAAATCCGCCTTAAAATTGTATTTTAAAATTGGACAACAGAGAAAGCTGGTTAGCTGAGTAAGGGGTATTTAATACTCGAGCTCTCGACTATAGCGTTCTCTCTGGTTTTACACCATTTTCGGTATGTGTATTACTGTGGAAAACAAAAAAAAGTTTGCAATTTCCAGCATTTTTCAAACTTTGTGGACCTGTTTCTCAGAATACTTGCGTCGGAGAACTTTTTGGAGAAGGTAGTTTAATTTGGAAATTCGTAACGAATTCAAATTAATCCCACCCAACGAGGTAAATTTAAAAAGCAATAATTTTGTAATACAGTGTTATTATTAACAATGAAAGCGAAAAAAAATAGTTAAGTGAGTATCAAGACAAGAAGTATCAAAACTAATAGTGGTTGCAAATGTCGGTAAATCAGTATACCCGACCGAATGCAGGGTAGCGCGTCACTTATTGATTTTATATTTGGGGATTCAATTGCGTTGCAAACGTTTGAAAAGTGTAAAAGTGTAAGCAGTTCCAACAACAATTTCCATACAAAATAGTTAGCAAGGCCTACAACAGCCCAGCCTATGTATACAAATCTGTTGTACTTGTGTAGAAATAATGGTTTAAAATAGAGGTTTTAAATACTAAAAAATACTAAAAAGTCGGGTTTGAGTCTATGGTGAGTCAACCTAAAAGCCGATTGACGCTTAAGAATTCGCGTGTAGATTTTGTTGCTCTACTTTCGGCGACCAATGTTTTTTTTCTTGGTAATGCTATTGCTAAGCGATGCATATATAGGAAAATGACATTCTTGACCAATTAGTTGGCAAACCCTATCACCTGAAGAACTCGTGTATCTACCCAATTTTTGGTGAAAACAAATAAGAATGAGTATAATACCATTAATCAACTTTAATATCCGTCCTCAGCCATTTAACGCCTAATAAATAGCGAACTTTTCATCACTATGGACGGCAGTCCATGTAGTGACGAAGCGCACAAGGAGAGTGTGCGAAGGCGACTACTATTATATAGCCGCAAAATTGAAAATCTGCTGTGATAGTCCGATCGTAATGAGTAATACACCAAATTAAAGGTATTGCTAAAACTTAAAGGATTGCATACCAAGACCTCATGAAAATCAATTGGTTTGGGAAAGAGAGCGGTGAAAGTGTAAAAGTGAAAATTTAGAAATTTGGATCTGTTGGGGCCGGTGGGGATAAATGCCCCCTCGAAATGTTTCAGTAGTTTTCCTATTGAAAATACCCGTCGAATGAGGGGTCATATGATAAAATCCGACGCTCCGTTCAAAAGTTATAGCCAAAATAAGATTTTCTTCTTCTTCCCAAAATGAAAATTTAATTCTGTTTGTCAGTTTGTCAGTTTGTCCAAAACATGTTTTTTAAGTTCTGAAAATCACATCATCACATCGATATAAAAAACTTTTGTTCTACCACTTTTGGAAAAACCCGCTAGTTTAGCGGGAAAACAGCTATAAATAGCTAAAATTCGCAAAAATTGTGCTGCATCTCGTTTGAAAGGTATTTTGAAATGCTATAAACGCCTTCTATATGCAATTTGTGTAAATGTAATAGTTAAAAAGCTATGAACAAAAGAAAATTTTTTTAAACTTTTTTTTTAGCTTTTTTTAATTTTTTTTATTTTTCTCAAAAACGGCTCTAACGATTTTCTTTAAAACTTTAAACTGTATAGCCCATGAGATTCCTTAAATTTTGGTATATAACACATTACTGTAAAAAGTCACGTTTAAAAGTTATTCAGAAACGAAAATCGCCACTTTAGCCAGCTCATAAAAATTAATGCTGCCCAAGGGCCGTTCATTTACAAGCCGAACAGATTTGGCTAAAAAAATTTTTTTTACATTTTTGATTTGCCTGAAACTTTTTTTTACATGTTCTCTTCGGAAAATGAGCAATCACATGCATCAGGATTTGTCCGAAAAAAAAATTTTTTTAAGTTAGAATTTTTTAAAGTTTTCCAAAATTTGACAAATTTGAAAAAGTACCCTCTCATTGAAAATCTTTATCACCGGTTATATGAATCCGCGTGACTTCATGCCTTTTGCATTAATTCCTCAAAAACCTCTTCTAAAAAAAAAAAAAAGTTTTTAGTTTCTTAAAAATAAAAGCAAATTAAGATTCTAAAAAATTTTGTATTTAAATTTTTTTTTATATTTCAATGTATGGGCCATATTGTTAGTTACAATCGGTTTTTGTAAACAGTTGGAGCCATTTTTAGTTTTTAAAATATCGAATTTTTTTTAACAAGGCCTCTGCTTTTTTCTATGAAAACACGTCGCAGCAAGTAGAGCTACTCTCTCACTCGTATCGGATCCTTATGGAATTCATGTTTTCTCATCGTTTACTAGTCCTTTAACAATTTTTAATGATGAAAAGTTAAGTTTTAAGTGTTTTAACAATTTCTGAATGACAAAAAGTAATTTTTTATGTGTATGTGCATATCCAAACTGTATTTTAGGGTCAAGGAATCGTTAAAATTGTTTTAAGCCGTTCCATTAATGCAATTCTTAAATAAATATTTAAATTTAAATGTACCAATATATAAGCTCCTATGAGAGCAAAAGTAAACAATACAAAACATCTGATATCAAATAAAAACACCTCTTAACGAGGTAAAAAACTAGTGACGATCGCACCTTCAACGTACAAAAGATCTGATATCAACATTTGTGACGAAAAATTATTACACTCGTCATTAAATACACTTTCTAAAATTTTCTCAAGTCTTCAAGAAAAAAACATAAAACTAATTTCGGTTTTTAGGCGTGTATTTTTAACGAAGCCATTTATGCCAGCATTTTTGCATTTTTTCTCACTTTTTTAACTTTGACAAAGTGTAGCTTCTAAACTAATGAATGGAACTCAATGCTGTGTATAAGAAAGTTAGAGGTTATTCTATTTCCTGTAAAATGAGTCTTTGACCGAAATCGGTTTACCACAACTCGAGTTAGAAATTAAAAACTTGTCAAAAACGTTTTCTACACTTAAAAAAGTTGGTTCCTTAAAAAAAAGGTTAAGATCCTTTTTCCTCATCAGAAAGACGTACCTTACCGGAAAACAAAAGTTTCCTTCATGGTATATTTCATCGATTTTTTTTTCGTAAACTGGTGTTAACGGTCAGCTAATAGTCAGCGCGCCAAACCAAAATTCCAACAACAATAACAACGTTGCTAACGACGGACAAGCAAAAGCGAAAACGAAAGAATTCACCGCTGCAGCTCCTTGTATATGAAGGCTTATGTATTGGTTATGTATAGCGGCTGGGATGAATTTTTCAACTATTAATTTTTCAAGTTTTAACTAAATGTAAATTGGGGAACTACAGTAATTAGAATAATATTCGAAATCGTCGAATTACGTCACGACAAAAATTCCAAATAAATGTAGTCGACAATGTATTTACGGTAATATTAATAAGAAGTCCCGTAATTTTTTCGTCAGGTAATTATACCCGTTACTCGTAGAGTAAAAGGCTATATTATATTCGTGCAAAAGTATGTAACAACTAGAAGGAAACATTTTCGACCCTATAAAGTATATATATTCTTAATCAGGGTCACTAGCCGAGTCGATCTAGCCTTGTCTGTATGGGCGTCTGTCCGTCTGTCTGTCTGTATGAACGCTGAGATCTCGGAAACTACAAAAGCTAGAAAGTTGAGATTGCCCACACATATTCTTGGGCTTCCTACGCAGCGCAAGTTTGTTTCAGCCAAGGGGCACGCCCTCTCTAACGCCCACAATCGCCTTAAACGATTTTACAAGGTGTCTGGCACCCACACCTTTAAAGATTTGGGAAAAGTAAAAATGCAGTTTTATTGTGCTTAAAAATACCTACCGAAATTTAGAAATCGGACCATTCGCTAAAAAGTTATGCGCTATCAAAGATTTATATCTCCATCTCCCTCGCACTCCCTTTAGCTGAGTAACGGGTATCTGATAGTCGGCGCACCCGACTATAGCGTTCTCCCTTGTTTTTTCTAAAAAGGTGGTGCGCAAATTAGCAAACCTGTTCAATGTATTTGTGTTTCAGCAGTGTCAGAGCGAAGATGAGTGTAAAATAAATATATGCACGTATAAATGAGATCTTTATCAGCAGTTTTTGGTACTATACGAGTACTTCGTCGAGCCAGTGTATTTCTCGCCTGCTCGACGACCCTGCGATCCCTAAAACTGCTAGCTGTAGCTCTCCAAACCTTATCCAGCGCTCTTTGCAATAAGCGATCTTGAGTTGATCTTGGGTATTTGCTTCTTGCCCACCCGAATCCAGCCGCCCGGAAAGCGGGATTCAAGCAACTTAACCGATGGTGAGCGGTTTTATCATCCTGCTCTGGAGCTCGGACTTGCCTATTTAGTCTCCTAATAGAGCAATGGGGAGTATCGACTGCTTGTTCACCCGTACGATAAACCAGATCCAAGCCCCTTACGAATTGTCAGCAGTATTTTGAACCTGCTTTGTAGGTCGAACTTGTATATTTTGTCGCCTAACAGAACGACGCCGAGTATGGGCTGCTTGCTCACCCGCGCGAAGAAGGTAGTTCAAGAGCCTTTCCCTACGTCTTGCAACATCTGCTCCTTGTTCTCCGGCACGAAAAAGGGACATTGCTATTCAGCCGCTTAGCGTCTTCCCCTACAGCATGCTGTATATAAAACTAATTTCGGTTTTTAGGCATATATTTTTAAATGAGAAATTTATGCCAGAGTTTTTGCATATTATCCAACTTTTTAAACTTTGACTAGGTGTTGCTATTAAACTAATGACTGGAACTTAACGACGTGTATAAGTTAAAGGACATTCTATTACCACTAAAATGAGTCTTTGATGACCGAAATCGGTTTATCAGAACTAAAGATAGAAAATAAAAAAAAATCAAAAACGTTTTTTACACTTAAGAAAAATTTGCACCATACAAACAATTTTAAGTGTCCATTTCTTAAGCAGGGAGATGTACTTTCCGGAAAACCATGGTTGTCTTCGATTAGGAAGAAGTCGATTTAATTTTGTAAACTGGCGTTATGGCTGATTACGTATATTGATTGAGCTCAGCATCAGAAATGGTAGGTTCCTATGTCTAATAAATGTATGCGAAAACAAATTAAAATTATTTTAACGTTTAGGCGGTGCACAACGGTCCCAAAGTTTCAGTAAAAACAACTGAAAATTTAGAATTGTTTTTCCAAATCAAGGAACGAAACCCGAAAACTTTGGTGGTAATAAACTTTAATTGGGCAACAGCAAAAGCGAAGACGAAAGAAATACTTGTGGTCGATCTAAACGATTAAACAACTATATGTTGAAAAAAGTTCTTAGAGCCTAGCTTAACGACAGTTCACGAAGTCGGGGCGAATTCGCAGAGCGAACATTATTGTGCACCCGCCTTCGCCCTAAACTAACTTACACTATACTTCAAACTTCAAGTTACAAATTCAATAAAATCCCTCAATACCGGCTTCGTTGAACGCTTCAGGCTTCAACTAATAGGAAGGGTGGTAGGTTGTCCACGGCCACGACGACGAGATCTCCCTCGCTGATGTTCGGCTGCCGCCACTTGCCTCGAATTTGTAGGCCCAGGACATATTCCCGGGACCACCGCCGCACCGTTTACGATCCAAATACGCTGTCGAAGGAGACTCACAAGTGCTCGTGGATCAACATGAAAATTGAAATGGTGCTGATGCCGGACATAGCTCTGCACAAATTGGGAGCGTTTCGTCAACAACAATGGAAACTTGGCAACTTAGCGGTAGCTAGTCGCCCCCCAACTCGCAACAACGAAAAGTAACACCAAGACCCCTTGTCTTCGTGGATGAATGGATTCAATCGCCGAAGACTTGGGCCAACTCTGGAGCCTTTACGGACTTGTTCCTTTTACTCGTCACACTCGTGTTTTTGTAATACCTCGACAATTTTTAAAAAGGCTTCATTATATTCAGTGGGTGACAAAGTTTTTTCAAATACTTATATTTTATAAATATAAACGAATACCCTAAACAGTTTCAAGTGTGACGAAAATCCCTCGATGACATCTACCAAGTCCGAATTTTGTACGGCAGCGGTCAGCCCGACCACAGTCTTCCTCGATTTTTGTAGTATGACTTGTTCATCTAGGTCAAAGTGTGCATTTTGGGGCCAGTTTTCTTCTCCTTCCATTTGATACGCTGGTCCAGTAAACCATATCGACTGCATGATTTCGTCTACGTCACAATCTCTTGATACAATATCTGCTGGGTTCTGTTTCGTTGGGACATGCCGCCATGTAGCTTCACCTGACCACTCTTGAATCTCCACAACTCTATTCGATACGAATGTGGACAACGAAGATGGATGAGACCGGATCCAATGAAGCGTATCTTCAGAATCCGACCAATAAACAATTCGTTCGATAGGTACTTTTAATAGGGGCGAGATGGTGAGCGGCACATAAATTAAGTCTTAGAATCGTCTTAGTCTTGTGCGGCGCTACTTTTGACTTTGAAGTCAACAATGATACTTTATAAACTTCTGCAGTTTTGCTACGAATGTAGACGCAAGCTCCATAAACTCTTAAAGATGCGTCAGCAAAGGCATGTAATTGGATCGGTGACATCGGATCGGTATGCACAAACCGAGGAATTGATATTTCTTCTAACTTAGACAGTGTAATCTTCATCATATTCCATTCTGTTTTCAAATGCATCGGAATCGACCCATCCCAATCTAACTTATTGAGCCAAGGTTCCTGGAACAGGATTTTTCCTCTAATTACAATTAGACTTAAAAAGCCGAGGGGGTCAAATGGCTTCGATGTCACCGATAGGATGATCCGTTTTGTCGCTCGGAGACCCATGACAGCATTGTCAATTTGGAACTTAAAGGCATCTTCATTGGCCAACCACGAAATTCCTAACGCCTTAGTAGATTCTGAGTCCGAGATGGGTATGGATTTAGCTGTGCTCTCAGATGCGGTGACGTCAGGTGAGTTTGAGAACCACTTTGTCAATGCCAAACCTGATGTTTGAAGAACCTGAGACACTTCAGACTTAATAGTCTTTAACTCCTCTTCGCATGTAGCACCAGTCAACATGTCATCGACATAAGAATCGGATCCAATAGCTTCAGCAGCTCTAGGAAAGGAAAGTTTGGCAGACTTACTTAACCTTTTTAAACACCGAATATCCAGAAATGGGGCTGGTCCAGTCCCATATGTTACAGTGTTCAGCTTATATAATCTCAAGGACTCAGAGAGGTATCTTCTCCACACTATAAGTTGATACTGCCTATCCTTCATTTACCATGACTTGGCGATACATATTTTTTACATCGGCGGTCAGGGCGAACCTATGCAGTCGGAAGCGAAGTAGCGTTGAGTACAACTCATCTTGGATTGTCGGCCCAACCATAAAAATATTATTTAGAGAGACGTTTTACAAGAAGCATCGAAAACGACACGTAACTTGGTTGACGTACTTTGAGGTCTCAGATCGCATTGGTGTGGGATAACATAATGTGGAGCAGAAGAAATTTTATCTGTAAGAGACATATGACCTAGGAAAGGTACTCTTCCATAAATTCTAAATACATTTTCTTCATGTCAGGGTCTCGAGACAATCTTCTTTCAAGCGACAAAAACCGCCGTTTTGCAACTTCAAAGAAGTTGCCTAACCCATTTGGATCAGATTTAAACGGGAGTCTTACTTCAAACCTACCTGATGGCAAAACCTGAGTAATTTTCCGTTAGTGTTCTTCACATAACTTTTGCTCAGGTGACAGAATTTTCTTTAGAGTTGGCATTTCTTCCAGTGACCAAAACATCTGTAGTGTGCTGTCAATACATACTAACAGCTCTTCACTACAACTAAAACTATTCACAACTTCTGTAGGGGAAGATGCCTTATATCTTCCCGATACGAGCCAGCCTAGGAGGGTTTTTTGCAGAGTTGGAAAGTCAGGACTTTGTCTAATTTGCGGCTTGTAGAAATATGGGTCCGCTAAAGGTAGGTTCTTGTAACTTGTGTAACTTCTTGTGCAGGGTTCGGTGAAATCGATGGGGGCTGCGTTTATTCAACTTACATTTTTCAGAGTTTGAGACAAAAATAGAGGCTGGTCCGTACTTCGGAATTGTCGGCCAGCGCGGTCGGGGCGGCTACTGATCGTCCTTGGGTAGTTTCGCAGCGGTTGGCGTCTTGTAGGTGAGAAAGAAAAAATACGGCTTTTGTTTGCGCCGGAAAGTATGGCCCGGTAGGTGGACACGAAAGCAACGGCTTGGTTGCGCCGGAAAGTATGCCTAGGCCACGTTGTCCCTTGGACTAGGCTACGATACGCTTTCCCTTATGTCTAGGTAGGTACGTCCCGAGACCCCTGATGTATTCGCGGTTGGGAGAGGGTTTTGCAGGCCACTTAGGTCTTCCAGGTTATGAGAGAAAGTTTGGAGGCCACTGATGTCTTCCAGGTTATGAGACGAGTCGCACCCCACTGTGGGTCTGCGAAGGTGAGTTCGGCGAGCCGAGGGGACCCGAGCGGGTGAGTGACTCGGTGAACCGAGTGATGGCTCGAGATTGGAGTCAGCTGCCACTGATGGCGTCTTCGTCCCTCGAAGTCGGGAAGTGGGTGGTGGAATCCCTAAGATATGGTCTTCCGCATTGCAATAGATACAACTTTGGTGGTATTTACCGTTGGACGAAGAACAAGAAAGTGAGCTACGATTAAGTGGCTTGCTCGACGTAACTTTATCTTGCTTTGGTTAATAAATGCTGATATCGGCGATTTAAAATTTTTTCAAAATCTGACCAAAGAGGTAACCTTTCATAGTCTAACTGTTCTTCCTATTTTTGTTTGTTCACTGGGTCGTCTATGTTCAAGACAAGATAGATCAACATTGCATTCGAAATCTTGGTGTCGTCTCCGATCGATAACAAAAAACCGTATATTGATGAAGCGGTATCAATAAGATTTCTAAGGGGCGACGCTGACTTTTGCAATATTTTCGGAAGACAAAACAATATGAAAATATTATTCATAAAAATCAAACATTCGTTATCATACACTTTTTTCAGGCTGACCATAGATTTTTCATAATTGCTCTCGGTGACTTGCTAGGCCTTAATGGTTCCCAAAGCTTCATCAGAAAGACAAGAGATCAAGTGATTAAATGTGACCGTCTTAATGAACGAGAGTTTCGAAAAGGCTCATGAAATTTTTAAACTCGCTGCCGCTGAATTTCGGCAATGCCAAATTCGGAAGTCGAGCTCGAGTTGGGGCTACAGAAGCTGACCCAAGTATTTTGGTTTCGCTAGCTGCCTTCAAGGCCGAGATAAGATAATTATTTAGTTATTATTGAAAGCTCTTCCAACCAATCTCCAAACTCATTGCCAACATCTTTTATCTTTTCTTGTAATTGATTTGCCTTTTCAATTGCAGCATTTACATTTTCTAGCCTACAATTTTACTCTTCTTCCAATTTAACTAATCGGCGTATGCTGCTCACTGTTTTTTGAGCTTGGTATTAAGGTCATCAAAAAGTTTAATACTTATTGGCTTATCTGGACTCGTTTTAAATTAATTTATATCTAAAAGTCTCGAAAAAAAAATATAAATCAATTATAAATATAGAACAAATTATTTATCCACCAGCAACGTAAATCAATTAAATAAATTTAAACAAAAACAAGAAAGAAAGCTAGCTTCGGCCAGCCGAAGCTTATATACCCTTGCAGATAAAAGAAATACCTTTTTAAGTTGTCAGAAATCAAAACGCCTACTTCCTGCAAAGTTACAATGAATTTTCTTATATTTGTTTGATTATTCGTATGGGAGCCCTAAGATATAGTGGTTCGATCCGGCTCGCTCCGACATATGTACTACCTGCAATAGAAAGAAGACTTTTGGGAAAGTTTCATTGCGATAGCTTTAAAACTGAGAGACTAGTTCACATAGAAACGGACAGACGGACATGGCTAGATGGACTCGGCTATTGGTGCTGATCAAGAATATATATACTTTATGTGGTCGGAAATAAAAAATAATTTTATATATAATTATTATAGTTGCTCGAAAAATTATTTTAATAATTATTCACATTGAAAGCAACGAAAACAAGAAAGGAAGCTAGCTTCGGCAAGCCGAAGCTTATATACCCTTGCAGATCATTCTATTAATTTACAAATCGCAAAAATGTTAAATTTCCTATTATTTCACATACATTTTTCGATCGTTTCTATGGCAGCTAAATGACATAGTAGTTCGATCTTTTTAAAATTAAAATCGAAATTCGGAAATATTTAAAAATAGTCATATCCCAGAGTAGAAGAGAATGTAATAAAAATCAACAAAGATATAATTTTTTTCCTATTAATTTCCATTGAATTTTTTGACCGTTCCTATGGCAGCTATATGATATAGTGATCCGATTTTTTAAATATTTAATTCGAAATTCAGAAATATATAAAAAATAATATTCCCAAGATTAGAAGGTAATACTTCAAAAAACTCCGAAGCTAGAATTTTGTTAACGTTTTTTTTCCGATCCTTCCTATGGGAGCTATAGGATATAGTTGTCCGATCCGGTCGGTTCCAACTTATATACTACCTGCAATAGTAAGAAGACTTTTGGGAAAGTTTCATCCCGATAGCTTAAAAACTGAGAGACTTGTTTGCGTAGAAACAGACAGACGGACAGACGGACATACAGACAGACGGACAGATGGACAGACGTACAGACGGACGGCCAGACGGACATGGCTAGATCGACTCGTCTAGTGATGCTGATCAAGAATATATATACTTTATGGGGTCGGAAACGTCTCCTTCACTGCGTTGCAAACTTCTGACTGAAATCATAATACCCTCTGCAAGGGTATAAATATTAAATTGAATATCAAGCCACGAAGTATCAAATTAATAGTGGTTGCAAGGGACGGCAAAACAGTACACCCGACAGAATGCAGGGTAGCGCGTCACTTTACGGTCAGCTAATCGTCAGCGCGCCAAAGGAAATCCAACCACAACAACAACGTTGCTAACGGAGGACAAGCGAAAGCGAAAACGAAAGAATTCACCGCTGCAGCTGATTGCATATGAGGGCTTATATATCGGTTATGTAAAGCGGCTGGGATGATTTTTCCAACTGTTAATTTTTCGAGTTTTAACAAAATGTAGTGGGGGCGAGAGTGACTGCAATAATATTTTTAAGGAAACACAAACTAAATATTGTATCCAAGGGCGGTTCAAATGGGTTATGTAATGTGTATGTGTGTGTGTATGTGTATATATAATAAAAGATAAAATAAATGTGGGGTTTTGTTTAAGGTTTAACAGAATATTTAATAAAGGTTTAGATAACACTAGTTTACAATTTTTGAGTTTTTTCTACCCATTTTTTTCGTTTACTGTTGAGTCACTGATCACGATGAAGTAAAAAAAAATGTTTCCAGATTTTTGACCACTTGCTTTATTAAATGTAACAGTTCTCAAAAACCGATGGTCCAAAAATTTTGTAACTGCCACCATTTGAAGGGAAATATTTGATAAATATTTTTAAATTAATTTGAGTATGCTGATCTAAAGGGCCGTTAGTCCCAAAAAGCTGAGGCCGAATATTTGCAAATCGAGTGAACGTTCTAGGAGATATGCATAGTTTAGTAAAATGACTCAAAGTCATCAAATGTCAGCAGTGGTACCAAAAATGTTTTTCAAGGGAAGTCGCTTGTTTCGAGATTTTCAATTTCGAGAAATGATCCAAATTGTGTTATTTATTGTATCTACACTTGATTGGAAAACATTTAAAGAATTAAAAAAAAAATGAACAAAGAAAATCTATTGTTTTTTTCAACAAAAATATACACCTAGCTTTGCTTAAAGAGGTGTATTGCTTATTTATTTTAAGTACTTAACATTTTAAATCCAGTGGCTTTGAAAATAAATATATGTGCAAGAAAACATGCAAGAATAAAAATGTCATTGGCAAAAACCGACATTTAAAATCAAGCTATTTTTTTGTAGGCACATCCGCAAATTTTCGCAGCTAATTTTAACACACATATTACCTGAAAGCCAGACGACCAAATTGGCATACCAACTAATTGTGGGTCCTTTTGGGATCATCACTAAAACCTTAGCTAAACATGAAAAAGACGTTCACAAAATTTTCACAAGTACAATTATTATTAACATCTCGATTTATAGATAATACCTTCAACTTCAAAATCCATAACACAGTATATTAATTTGGACAAGAAATATGAGAAATACAAATTCAAAGTTTAATGTTGCTGCGAAAAATTAGTGATGCGCGCAGTTTTGCTTTGCAACTAAACACGTGCTCACGACTTTACGTTTATTTTTAGAAAGAACCGATAGTTTTCCAAAAAAAATCTGGTATGCCACGTGGAAGTTTGGCCATTTTAGAGACAAACTGCGTAAATAGAGTTTAAATATTTTCTGATCGGTTTTTTTTATTTTTGGCCTCTGACGGAATCACTGTGCACTGTATCTCTGCCAAAAATTATCGGATTTCCATTTTGCTTTTACATTTCGTTTAAGAATAGAAAAAACCCGCCCCTTGGGATGTTTTATATTTTATTTTTTTTACTTTAAATATTTTTTTAACCGTTAAAAATCTAAAACTTTTTTTTAGTAAAATTCAAATAAGAACAATACAAAAATTATTTTAGAGGCCTAATTACTCCGTTGCCAACTAAAAATAACGTTCATATTTCTGAATGAAGACATAACTGCGTCTATAAATTTATATAAAATAGCCTTTCTAGAAATTACTGCCGGATATGATAAAATTAAAACAATTACATATTTACTTTGAACAGCCCAAAACATATTTAAAAGTGTTTAAAATTTCTGATTTCATGGCAATACACACTATTCATTTTACAGTTTTGAACCCTAATGATTTAACCAGTTAAAGTTATTCGAATTATAAAGTTTAAATTTAACATTTAAATTCTTAGTGACCATGCCATCTTATCCATAGGCCTCTGATGCTCTGATGCTCTAATGAATAAGCCGAACAATGTCGTGGAATAACCGCATTAGCATGTTAATTTCCTCTGCTGAGTATTATGAAGGGTCGGCCAGCTTTATTTCTTCTGGGATTTGAAACCCACCCGCTGCAGTTTCTGGGTAATTTTTTTTATTTGATTCTTTGCTATTGTTATTTATTTAATTATTAAAAAAGAAAGGAAGCTAGCTTCGGCCAGCAGAAGCTTATATACCCTTGCAGATAAAGTAAATACCTATAGTTTAATGCTCACTGTATCGTTGCAGTTCCAGGGATTCCAGATTCTGAGAGCATATTTAAAATTTTGTTTTTAAGTTGTCAAAAATCAAAACGCCTTCTTTCTACAAAGTTACAATGAATTTTCTTATATTTGTTTGATTATTCGGTAATACTATACATTAGCGGGCTCACCCCCGAAATTCGCGAAAAAATTATCCTCGATGGACCGCGATTTCTTAAGAATTTACGTGCAAAAAGAACTTGGCGGTCGGCCATGGTTCTCTTGTAATTGAATATCAAAGTTCCCGGTTTTGCTATAAAAAACAAGGGTGCTTTTCTCATATTTTAAATCAAAGTAATTACGTTTTAATGAGTTCCTATAAAATTAATTAATTGTTTAAATGAGTTCCTATAAAATTATTTAATTGCTTAAATGAGTTCCTACAAAAAAATTTAGAATTTTGTCAAATTTTTTTAATTGTATTTTTTGTCTAATGAAAAAACGTATGCAAATAATCATGTTATGAGTGGAGCGTGGTCTATAAAGGACATGATTGTTATCACAATGCTGTATCGAGATTTTAGTGACGGCCAGGATCGATCATAGCCATCCAAGGTCCCCCACCAAATAAAACTCAAACAATTTGTATCTTTATATTTATTTAAATAGTTTCAATGAACACTTTTCCGCACCACCATTGAGGTAAAGTTCCAGGCGCGTTTTTTTATAGTGGTGTCCCCCTTAGGCCTAATCCACGCTTCAGATCCGAATATAACAAAGAGTGTCCTAATTAACAGCTGAGTTGTTATCGAAGGTGTCCTAAAAATATATATGCGAAATTTTATGATGTACGTTAAATATGAAATTAAAACATCGTGCAAGTACAAATTAAAAAAAAAATGCAACGAGTCACAAGTAAAATTTGGCATGAAATTAAAAAAAATCGCCGCGATTTTACTTGTGACTCGTTGCATTTTTTTTTTAATTTGTACTCGCACGATGTTTATACCCGTTACTCGTAGAGTAAAAGGGTATATTGTATTCGTGCAAAAGTATGTAACAGCTAGAAGGAAGCGTTCCCGACCCCATAAAGTATATATATTCTTGATCAGGATCACTAGCCGAGTCGATCTAGCCATGTCCGTCTGTCCGTCTGTCTGTCCGTCTGTCTGTCCGTCTGTCTGTCCGTCTGTCTGTCCGTCTGTCTGTCTGTATGAACGCTGAGATTTCGGAAACTATAAAAGCTAGAAGATTGGCGTTTTGCATGCAGATTCTAGGAGTTCCTACGCAGCGCAAGTTTGTTTTAAAAAAGTGCCACGCCCCCTCTAACGCCCACAATCGCTTATATACGATTTTAAAAATTTAAATATTTCGGAAAAGTAAAAATGCAGTTTTATTGTGTTTATCAATACCTATCGAAATGTAGACGAAATTTTTCCAATCGGACCATTCGTTAAAAAGTTATGCGTGATCAAAGTTTCTATCTCCATCTCCCTTGCACTCCCTTTACCTGAGTAACGGGTATCTGATAGTCAGGGCACCCGACTATAACGTTCTCTCTTGTTTAATTTCATATTTCACATACATCATAAAATTTCGCATATATATTTTTAGGACACCTTCGATAACAACTCAGCTATTAAATGCCTTAAATGGACACTGCCTCTTTGTTTTCTTCTTTTTGTTGAAACGTTCAACTGCGAACCTTCGCCGGCATACAAACATTATTGTTCCATCGTCTTCGACCACTTTGCATGGGCTAAGGCAGGTTGGACAGTCGCGCTTGTCCAAAACAACTCCGTGATCTTGTAAAAAGCGGAAATGAGCTTTCTCATCCATACCGAGAAACTCTCCAAACGTTACAGAGCAGGACTGGCACGTCATGTTGAACAATATGAATCAACAAACACAAATTTTTGATACAAATTTGAATATTACGGAAACTTGAAAGACAACTCGATTTTTATAGCAAGTATGAGAAAAGCACCCTTGTTTTTTATAGCAAAACCGGGAACTTTGAAATTCAATTACAAGAGAACCATGGCCGACCGCCAAGTTCTTTTTGCACGTAAATTCTTAAGAAATCGCGGTCCATCGAGGATAATTTTTTCGCGAATTTCGGGGGTGAGCCCGCTAATGTATAGTATTATTCCTATGCGAGCCTTAAGATATAGTGGTCCGATTCGGCTCGCTCCGACATATGTACTACCTACAATAGAAAGAAGACTTTTGGGAAAGTTTCGCATAGACGGACAAACTGACAGACGGACATGGCTAGATGGACTCGGCTATTGGTGCTGGTCAAGAATATATATACTTTCTGTGGTCGGAAACGCCTCCTTCACTGCGTTACAAACTTCTGACTGAAATTAAAATACCCTCTGCAAGGGTATATAAATTATAATTCAACGCCGCTGCGGTATTTCAGGATTTTTTCAGTATTTTTACTCGCTAGGTGATTTTTGTATTCGGCGTTTCGGGATTTTGTTTTTTGAATGAAATGCATTTGCACTGCATTGTCCCAAAAATATTAGGAAACTGTTGTTGGTGCACGACCAAAGAGCTTTGCAACGACTCGGAACTCAAAAAATTATCTCATCGTGAAAAGAGATATTGCTGTGGTTTTTTTTTTGAAATGACCAACATCCAGCGTGTGTCCTACCATTTTATTCTCTGTGGGAACATAGTTCCGCTTAAAATTGCAACATGTTGCATTTCAAGTTGGAACCGGCTAGAAGGAAATAGAAATCGAGGCAAGGGAGTTATCGATAGCGTAGGCAGGGTAACCCCAGAACGTAATGGCGCCCCCTTTTGTTGGTCATTGGGCGATCTAGCTTTTTAAATGAATCCCGGATCGCTCTGAGGATTCTCTTAACTGGGCTTGGATCGTCCAATAACCCACATTTGAGAGCACCAAGTTAGAAAATGGCGAGGCAAAAAAGGTATGCCAAACTGCAAGTCAGAAGCTGCCATATTGCGGATCCGAATGATCCATTTTAAACCGCGCTCGCGAAATAAATTTAGAAAGTGAGTTAGTGTTTAATCACTAATGAAACTTTGTTTACTTTACGAGTGTATGTGTTCTTAGGATATTCTTAGGATTGATGGGTCAAAAGGGCCCCGGCAACGATTTTTGTGGAGGACAGGAATTTTGGCAGAGAATAAACCTTTTCTTGGCGAAGGAGCCATCCGCCATAACCTAGTTGGGAAAACCTGGACCCAGGAACCTACCTCCAGAGCGGCGAGGTAGCGGCACATCACACCGAAGACTCCGTTCCGGATCCGTTTGGGAGTCCATCCCACGCAGGCGTTGAATTCAGCTTCGCGCTTCCATGCCGCCATCAGCGGATCCGTCCTCTGCAAGTTCTTGTTATTCCTGGCCACTGTTAAGGTCCAGCGACGACCACCTGGCAGCCTTTTCTCGCCGGCAAAAATCCAGCGGTGAACCGCGGTTCGCACATTGCCCAGATTTCTTCGCCATAGACCGCCATTAGGCAGCTTTCGGTCTGCGCCGACAGCAATTCCGCAATGAAGCTGTAACCCACCAACTAGTTATTTAAGAAGTTAAATATGTAAATGTAACTTACCCTTTCCATTGTCCATTGATGTGGATTTAAATAAGTCCATCCTTTCCCGTCCGTAAAGTAGCCCAATTTGGTCGTGGGAATCCCTGGAAGTGAGGAAACCACATTAGTCGATAGTCGCCTGCGCGAAGTATTGCTTTCGCGGCGTCTATAGGCTTCTGATCTTCACTGGTGCTACCGCTATGACCCCTTTTAAATATTCAGCAAGGAAGCCTAGTTAAAGAAACATCAATTTAAGTACCTGCAATGAAAGATATTGTTAATAGCCGGTGCTGTCCCATAACATTATGGCGCCCAAACAAACTACAAATTAAAATTGTCGGGACGACGGCGTCTCACAATTTTCACCTTTTTCCGTTCCTCTCAGCCTCCACGACCGGTGACTTGCAGGGCAACGGGAAGTGGCATGCAACTGCCTCGGAAGTGGTGGGCTGGATGGAAAACTAAGGCGGTTTAGAATTTTGAGCAGGACAGGAGGCTTGCCCAGTTTTGAGGCAATGTGCTCCTGGTCACAGATCGCAGATGCAGCGGCGACCTGCGGGTGACATCTTGGCCCAGAAGGGAGAGTATTTGCATCCGCAGATAGCGAAAACTGTAATTAAATCTGTGATGACAAACTGTGATTAAAAACTGTGATAAATTAGGTAGGGTTTAGTTTGTTAGTTATTTAATCATTGTGTAGAGATTTTTGTGTTATAGTAGAAGTTGATCCTTTGTTTTGGTTTCGTGGGTGTGTTTGATTTTTCATCTCGGTTTGAAACTTAAATGTGTGATCGTGACCCGTGATGGACACGCGCTGCACGATTACCTCGACCTGAAAATCAAAACATACGCGCGAAAACAAAGCGTACAGGACTCAACGAGCAGCCGATGTCCTTAACTGGCGACTATCAACGTAAATGGTTGATAGCCAGTCCAGTTGACGAGCGGCGTGTCAGGACATATGACGGATAATTATGAGCAGGAATGTTTTCGGCACGTAGTCCACCGGCTGGTGACCGGTTCCACCTCCCCTTATTCAAATCTGAAAAGAAAGAAATAAGAGAAAGAATTAGTAGGGGCGGAATATAGGAGAAGGAGGTGATATATTTATTTATTTATTGAGATATTTATTAATTATTTATTATATGTATTGTTGATTATATATTCACTTATTTATTTATATTATTATTTATTTCCACGCATATTTATTTATTTATTACTATTTATTTTAATACATATTTATTTATATTATCATTCGTTACTTCTCGTGCCAGTATATAATTTATTACTTGGTTATTTAGTTATTATTGTTTTGGTCGTAGGCATTTCGGCGTGTTTAGTTTTGGTTTTTAGGTGTTAGGTGGTGTTTTTGTAAAATATGCCAAAAGGTAGCAACGTAGGGAATAAGCACGGGTATGGGCTTCGGTCGGCGGATCCTTTAGCCGGGGATGACGAGGCACTATGGTCCTATGAGGACGAGGGCGCTGCCGGAAGTGGACCACCGCGTATCTCCATGGGGTTGCCGAGGACTCCGCAAGGCCGACTGCGAGAGACGCTGGGACAGGAGTTCCGAATGGACCAGGAACCTCCCCTCAAGATGGACTTCGGAGAAGAAGACCGCGAGGACAGGTTCCGCGCACAAGTCGTGGATTCGGCTGCCCAGTCGGCCGCTAACGTCACTTTGGCCCAGGCAGCGGAGACTCACCGCAGGTCCCGAGGACGCCAAACCAAGCATGAGAGGATGCATGATCTCCTGCAGCGGGAGCAGCAGCCCGGAGAGGGTGCCGAGGATTACGTCCACGTCATGCAGCAGCTGGCCTCTCGCCTAAAAAAACCACTGTCCGAGAGTTGGTAAAAATCGTGAAAAAGGGTTTGAGAGAAGGCATCGCCAGGTTCGTGTAAGCCATGGACCTACTCACGGTGGACGAGCTGCGGGACAAGTGCATCGAGGTCGAACGAAACTTCGGACGACGTGGGCGCGCCACGTACGGGCAACAATCGCGTTTTGGTCCCGAAATATTTATCCGTGGTCCAAACGGCTTCTGGAGAGGATCGGTCGATTATAGGACGCGTCGAACTACCTGTGGAGTATAGAGGACAGACAAAGCGGATACTGTTCTATGTATGCCCTTACCTGGAGCAGGAGGCCTATTTTGGAGTGGACTTCTGGCAGGCGTTTGGTTTGGCTCCAGCGGTGATAGGCCACGGCGACCCGAAAAGCGTGAAGAGGGCAGACGAAATCTACGCTAGGGACATGGAGCACTACGCCGAACAGGAAGATGACGACGAGGAAAAGCTGGATCCCGAATCCTGGACCTTATCCGAGGCCGACGCACGAAAGCTCGCGGAAATCCAGGAGGTGTTTCTTACGTTCGAGAAGGATGGTCTGGGAACGACCAATCTAGAAACGCACACGATTGAGCTGATTGAGGGAGCCAAGGTCTTCAAGGATCGACCGTATCCCATGTCGCCCGCGAAGCAGAAGGTAGTCGAAGATGAGGTGGACAAGATGCTAGCGCTCGGAGTCATCGAGGAGAGCAAGAGCCCGTGGAGTAACCGAAATACAGTATTGTCGAAACCTGGAAAGGATCGGTTCTGCTTAGATGCACGCAAGTTAAATGATCTGACCATCAAAGACGCTTACCCGCTGCCTAGTATCGACGGCATCCTGTCCAGAATCGATCAGACTTTTTACATTTCCAGTGTGGATTTGAAGTTCGCATTCTGGCAGATCGAGTTGGACCCGAAACGACAGGAGCTGACGGCCTTTACGGTTCCTGGTCGACCTCTCTACCAGTTCCGAGTGATGCCCTTCGGACTCTGCAACGCGGCGCAGCGGTTGGTGAGACTCATGGACCGAGTGATCCCAGCTGAGATCCGTTCGAACGTCTTCGTTTACCTAGATGATCTGTTGATACTGGCTCGCAGAATGCCTTAAAGCAGCGGGTTTAACCATCAGTATGAGTAAGTCAAAGTTTTGCTTCAAATCATTGACATACCTGGGTTTTATCGTTGGTGGAGGTCGTCTACGGATGGAACCAGGACGAGTAGCCGCAATCAGGAGGATGCCGGAGCCTAAATCAATGAAGGATGTGAGAGCGTTTCTTGGGACTGCTGGATGGTACCGCCGGTTAATAAAGAACTTCGCGACGTTGGCCGCCCCGCTCACCGAATCGCTGAAGAAAACTGGAAACTCGAAGTTTTCATTGAGTCCAGAGGCCCAGCTAGCCGTAGAGTCCACTTTTTCACGGTGTGTAAAGGAGCTAGTGGTGGATCTGACGGAGGTGTTGGGTTTCGAAACCACCGAGTTCGCTGGAGAAGATTACCTTGAATTAGTGAAGGATGTGGAGAGTAATTTGGAACACCTACCGGACCTGAAGATCGAGGATGGTCTCATCTTCAAGAGAGTTTCTCCAGCGAATCTGGACGATGAGGTGGAAGGTTCCGAGTGGAAACTGTGGATCCCACAGAGTCTGATCCACAGCGTAATCGAGCGTGCGCATACGGACTCAAAAGCTGCTCATGGCGGAATGGGAAAGACTCGGGAAATCCTTCGACGGCAGTTCTACTGGCCAGGCATGGTGCTCCAAGTCCGCGAGTTTGTACGTGGATGTGATGTCTGCAAGGAAACGAAGGTGCCAAATATCCGGATGCAGGTCGGTATTGGAGAAGGAGTCCAGACTGAACAGCCATTCCAGAAGCTGTATATCGACTTCTTTTGGAAATATACGAGGTCCAAGAAGGGTCATGCCTGGATTTTCATCGTGGTTGACCATTTCTCCAAATTCGTGTTCCTGAAGGCCATGAAGGAAGCTACCGCCTATAATGTCGTCGAGTTCCTCATCCACGAGGTATTTTACAAATTTAGCGTCCCAGAGACAGTACACTCGGACAATGGTCGGCAGTTCACGTCGAAGATCTTCCAAGAGGCGATGGACAGTTTCGGGATATCACACCTCAAGCCTCCGGTATACTCACCATAGAGCAACGCAACAGAACGAGTCAATCGAAGCGTGTTGGCAGCAATCCGGAGCTTTTTAGATGGTGATCATCGAGACTGGGACGTGTACCTTCCGAAGATTGAGGTAGCGCTCCGCAACGCGATTCACTCGGCGACAGGAGAAGCGCCGTTCTTTACCTTATTCGGACATCACATGTTTCTGAACGGAGCCAACTATAGGTTAGCGAGGAAGCTAAAGTCCTTGTGTGACCACGAGATGGCAGGAATGAAGACAGCGGATAAGCTCCGAGTGATCCAGGAAAAGGTCCAAAAGAATCTGGAGACAGCGTACGACCGAAGCCGCCAGCGGTATGACCAACGGGCTCGAAACTTCTTGGCCAAGCCAGGTCAGGAGGTGTATCGCCGCAACTTCGTCCTCAGTGACTTTGGCAAGTCGTTTAACGCCAAGTTCGCAAGGAAATTCCTTAAGGCTCGAGTGGTGAAAGCCGTCGGCAACAATGCCTACGAACTGGAAGACATGCAAAGACGCCATCTCGGAGTTTACCACGCCAAAGATATCCCGGTATGATCTGGGAGAAGAAACAAAGTAAACAAAAGCAAAGAATGTTGATGTCAGCATACTTCCCGGCATGCGTGGGCCCCGCGTTGGGCACCGTATGGAACTGCAAACGGCGTAATCGTCCAGGTTCCACCAGGAAAGGATCCAAATGCTCCCAATGATTTCGTCGAGTGTCTTCAATCCGGTGGCGAACCTCAAAATCCTTGGGTGGTGTTGCATTTCATGTTGAAACCGGCTAGAAGGAAATAGAATTCGAGGCAGGGGAGTTATCGATAGCGTAGGCAGGGTAACCCTAGAACGTAGTGGCGCCCCTTATGTTGGTTATTGGGCGATCTAGCTTTTTAAATGAATCCCGGATCGCTCTGAGGATTCTCTTAACTGGGGTTGGATCGTCCAATGACCCACATTTGAGAGCACCAAGTTAGAAAATGGCGAGGCAAAAAAGGTATGCCAAACTGCAAGTCAGAAGCTGCCATATTGCGGACCCGAATGATCCATTTTAAACTGCGCTCGCGAAATAAATTTAGAAAGTGAGTTAGTGTTTAATCACTAATGAAACTTTGTTTACTTTACGAGTTTATGTGTTCTTAGGATATCCGGGGACCCATCAAAAGGGCCCCGGCAACGATTTTTGTGGAGGACAGGAATTTTGGCAGAGAAGAAACCTTTTCTTGGCGAAGGAGCCATCCTCCATAACCTAGTTGGGAAAACCAGGACCCAGGAACCTACCTCCAGAGCGGCGAAACCAGCGACAGGCCGGTAATCCCGGCACATCACACCGGTGACTCCGTTCCGGATCCGTTTGGGAGACCATCCCACGCAGGCGTTGAATTCAGCTTCGCGCTTCCATGCCGCCATCAGCAGATCCGTCCTCTGCAAGTTCGTGTTAGTCCTGGCCACTGATTAAGGTCCAGCAACGACCACCTGCAGACTTTCCTCGCCGGCAAAAGTCCAGCGGTGAACCGCGGTTCGCACTTTGCCCAGATTTCTTCGCTATAGACCGCCATTAGGCAGCTTTCGGTCTGCGCCGACAGCAATTCCGCAATGAAGCTGTAACCCACCAACTAGTTATTTAAGAAGTTAAATTTGTAAATGTAACTTACCCTTTCCATTGTCCATTGATGTGGATTTAAATAAGTCCATCCTTTCTCGTCCGTAAAGTAGCCCAATTTGGTCGTGGGAATCCCTGGAAGTGAGCAAACCACATTAGTCGATAGGCACTTACCTCATTAGATTCGTAAGCACGTCCTTTCTCGTCTTTCGGAGCTCCTCAGGATTAGGCGACCCAAAAAGGTGCAATTGTCCAAATACCGCCTGCGCGAAGTATTGCTTTCGCGGCGTCTATAGGCTTCTGATCTTCACTGGTGCTACCGCTGTGACCCCCTTTTTAATATTCAGCAAGGAAGCCTAGTTAAAGAAACATCAATTTAAGTACCTGCAATAAAAGATATTGTTAATTATTAAATGTAATCAGAGAATGAAAATGATTGTGTGAGTCGCTTACCTGTTGGGGGAGATGGACCGGTCGCAGACCGCCTGGAGGTGATTCCGGCCGTTGACGATGGGTGGAGCCTCTCCCGCATCCTTTGGGGCACCACAGGAAGGGTGGGTGCGCTCTGGCAGCCACATCTAATGCCGCATTTTCCGTCAAATTATCCGAAAATTGTAAGTCTTAGGGCCGTTTTCTCGTCCGTACTTTAGTTTGCCTGCCGGGACAACGGGGCGATAAACCAAAAATCGTTTACTCGTCCTTATGTTAGCGCAGGTAGCGGCAAATTTTGTCTCGGTACTTCATCCACCGTGCCAAATTTTTGCGGTTGGATTGTGCGCAAGTGTTGCCAGACATTCGAGCGTTGTCAATCTGGTTCCACTCTTCATTCGAAAACAGCTGATTCTATGTACAGTTAAATATGAATCAAAATTGTTCAAGTCATCCAATTTATTTTACAATGAATTCCCGAGCGATTTATCTTCAAACTCTGTGGGATATCGTCGAATTGTCTGAAGTGCGAACCTATCGGCGCAGATATCAAGTCCAGAGAAATTACTTCGAACATTACAGTGATGAAGAATTTGTTAAAAGGTTTCGCTTGTGTAAAAGCACGGCACTATTTGTTTTGCAAAAAATTGTTTTGCGACTTAAATCTAAAGTAAAGAAGTAAGAGCATTCATTTGGTTTAACTAATTCCATATAATCAAAAACCATTATTACAGGGAAACGACAATACAGCCAGTTCGAAACCAGTTCTATAAGGATGTTCTCCTGTTCATCGGTATAATTTTTACCGCGAAACTTCTTTTCTGCCGACATTGTTTTTTTTATTAGTTTGAAATGTTGTTTATTTCAGCAGCTGTTAGTATGACTGTTTTATGGTATTTTTCGATAGTTTTTTTTATTAATTTTTGACAATTAGTTAACTCTTCTAATGTGGGGTTGCCACCTAGTCTCAAATTAGTGCTCCTTTTATTTTTAGTTTTAAATGACGGACGAGAAAACGAAAACCGATTTGCCACCGGGATAAATTTATCCTTCCATTAGCTAAATTTTACTTTGCAGGACGGACGAGAAAACGGCCCTTAGCCTTGTTTACGTTTTGTTGTTAGAGATGTGTTGATATATGTACAGTGAGACGTCGATAGTTATCGATATTTAGTGTTGCGGAACTGTGGGACGTTGGGGGTACTCCGCCCTGAGAATTCCGGAGCTAGCCGGTGCTGTCCCGGGAGATTTAATTTTGGCAGTTCCATAACAAACAGCGATTTTAAGCTGCAGTTTGCAGAGGGTATAAGGGAATAACATGAACCCCACATCAACACTGAAAGTCAAATTATAAACGCAAAGGCGTTACCGGCTTAACATTGCAAATTTTAAAATTGGATTGTTTGGTTCAGTAACTTTAAAATGAAACACTTCTCGATATCAATGTAGCCTACTAATTTTTTTTGCCAAAGTTAAATGGTGACATTATATTTGAAAATTTATCATTATTTAAAAAATTTATTTTAAGCGACACTTGATGTATTTATTTATTTATTTAATATAAAGCTATGGACAGCTCATTGGACTAAAAAAATATACAAGAAATTTTCAATAGGATTGATTATTTGCGGAAGACAGGAACGCAGTGACTCTGGTTGAATTCACATCGTAGGAACACTCTTAGGATAATAAGTGGTACAATTCATTATAGTTGTCGCATAAAGCTCGGAATGGGTCAAAACGGGAGTAGTTTGACCTGGCAATTTTCAGTGCTAATGGCCGAAGTCGACTAGTTGGTCTAGAAGGAACATTCCAATTTATGGACGTTATCAGGTGAAGTGAGTCCACACCGCCAGTGAAGGAAGATCACACCAGTACATATTCGATGGTGCTTTAAAGTTGGCAGATTCAAAAGTCGCAGCCTGTCTCTGAAAATGAAATTTTCACGCAGCAGCGGTTCTGTTGGGAAAACATTTGGTGTACAGCGAAATTTTTCGTGAGCTTGCCGCTCGCAAAGCGGCTCTTTTTTTGCCACATGATTTTTGCACGTTTTTCTTTGTTTCCCGAAAATTTTGATTTCAAAGCACTGGTTTTGGATTTTCTTTTTTTTTTGGGTTAACGGGTTAGGTTTTTTTCTTTTTCGTTTAACGGGTTGCGAACCTTTTTTGCTGCTTCTGCTTCTTGCTCGCTGCTGCTGCTGCTTTTTCAGTTCGCCTCAGGTTTTCCTCTTCCACGTTTGCGCTGGGAAATTCACATAAATGCATAGAGTTTACACTAGGCTTCGTAGGCTGTACATAATGACCGATTAAACGCGATCGGTTAACTGCTACACTATATAGAAAAAACTCCGCCTAGTCCTAGTTGTCCACTTTCTGTGGGTAGCAGTTTGGTCTCAGTGCGAAAACCGAAAAGTGGGTCATCTCGGTCGCGCTGCTGGTTTGTACTCTGATTTCTACCCAAGTGCCAGCTCGGTGCTCAGTGTGCCAGAGCAGAGTGGCCCAGAGAACCCAGAGCCCAGTATCCAATACCCAGTACCAGTACTCAGTAGTATCCAGTGTGCGGGTAATCGATTTTTCTGCGAAATGACACTGAAAAACTGGCAATTCTCTCCCGCTCTCTTGGGCTCCTTTGGGGTTGCAAGTGGGTGAGTTCCTGCTCTGGGTCTGTTAGCTGGGGTTTACTATTAATTCACGCTGTTAGCCATTAATAGGGCCTTTCCCTGTTAACCCCAAGGTAGTCGGCTTCCAGAGTCCCAGTTCAAACCTCGTAAGGCAAATAGGAGAAACTGCTTCTGAACAAACTGTGGAGACCATACGCATGAGCAGTATTCCAGCGTTGGGCGAACTAAGGAAACATACAGGAGCTTTGTGATATACGAATCATTGAATCCCTTGGACCAGCGTTTGATGAAAGCTAATAAGGCCTTAGATTTATTGGAGATAGTGCTGACATGGCGATTGAAGCATATCTTATGGTCAAATAAGACTCCAAGATCTAGGACTGTTTCAATGCGTTCTAGCGTGGATTGGCCAATGGAGTATGTACGCACAGCTGGATTTACATTTATCTGGATTGAGCAGTAGCTTATTGACTTGGCACCAGGATTGAAGGTTATTTAAGTCAAGCTGGAGCTGCATGTGGGAACCAGGCGATGTCATATTCATACACAACTTGACATTATCCGCATACATAAGAACTTTGGAGGCCACGATAATGTGAGGAAGATCATGAATAAATAGACCAAATAGCAAAGGACCAAGATGGCTACCTTGAGGTACTCCGGAGCTTACAGATACACTTTTTGAAAGTACATTATTAAATTGTACCTTTTGGGAGCGGCCTGTAAGGTATGACTAAATCCACATCAGAAGAGTTGGTGGGAAACCAAGAAGGCGCAGCTTGTGGATAAGAAGCTCATGGCACACTGAATCAAACGCTTTGCTAAAATCAGTGAAAATGACATCAATTTGATTAGAGGATAGGAAGCCTTTACTAATGTAGGGCGTAAATTCCAGCAGGTTAGTTGTAGTTGAACGACATTTTGTGAAACCATGTTGATTCGGAGATAATAAGGAGCGGCACTGATGCTGCAATTGATCGCATATGAGTTTCAAATAGCTTAGGAATAGCACTTAGTTTGGCTATCCCACGATAGTTCATAATATAAGACTTGCTCCCCTTCTTGTGAAGTGGAATAATAAAGGACTCCTTCCAAACTTCCAGAATGGTACAGAGATGGATAGATTTTTGGAAAATCATGGTTAATGGAACAGAAAGTGGATCTGCGCAATATTTTAGAACGGAGCTGGGCACCATATCGGGACCTGAAGAATAAGACAGCTTTATCGAGGATAGGCTGCGACTGACATCACGTTCATCAATTACAGGACAATATATGGAGTCCGTGTGGGCTAGCTGATAGGAATAGCTGAAATCGGAATTTTGGTGATTTAAATAAGGCGAATATGTGGACTGGAAAAAGTCCGCGAACAGGTTACTGATTCCCTGGTCATTTGACGCTGATATGTTGTGGGCTGGTAGAGGTTTTTTGAATTATGGAAGGAACAAGTTTATCAAACAAGGAATACATAATATTGTAAAAGGTTGATACTGAATTTTCAAGCGAAAGATTTTGGAGTATAGACCAGTCCAAGGAAACCGACAGTAGCGAGAAATCGACTTTCCGGAAGCATCGAGTCCGAATCGCTTTTTCAGAAGTATTTGGGAACTGAACCACACTATTAATGATAATTTGTAGTGTCGGATGATAGGGGTCCTCAGGACTGGACAGCGGAGTACAGCGCGTTATAGTGGTATCGCAAAAGTCTGATCAAATATAAGGTCTAAGAATCTTCCATTCTGATTGGGTATGGAATTTACTTGGCCAAGGGATAAGTCGATAAGACCATCTAGGAAATCATTCTGATCGCTGGGAACTAGTGCAGCAAGATCATCATATGGCAGCCAGGATAGTTGAGGAATATTGAAGTCACCCAACACAACAAGGTGATCTGAAGCATCAGCGGCTGAGGAAGTGTTCCTAATAGCGGCGAGGTGCTGCAAATATATAGAAGCTTCGGAACATGGAGGAATATACGAGCAAGTTACAAAGAGGTTGGAGTTTTGCAGGCATATTTTAACAGCAATAAACTCAATATCGGCCGTGTCAGCAATGGAAAACGCATGGGACGATAAGTGGGATTTTACTGCAATAAGGACACCACCACCTCGACGAGAGGGGCGGTCACGCTTATAAATGAAATATTTATTGGACATTATTTCACTTTCGGATACGGTAGAATTAAGGCAAGTCTCTGTGAAGGCAATAATGCTCGAGTCGAAAGCAGCACTGTTTGCAAGCAAACTAGTTAGCTTGCTGAGAAGGCCACGAACATTTTGATAGTGCAAAATGAAATCTAGTTTTTTGGAACCGAAGAAATTGTATCAGAGGATAGTTCCTTACGAGCAAACTCATGGACTACGGTGTCAACTGGCCACAATCCAGGACGTAATGCTTGAAGTAAGAATGATTCCGGAAGAATAATTTTAAAATAAGCAACTTTTCGCTTATAATTAAAATTGAACTTGGAAATTATGAAATAGTGAAATTGTCGGAAGAGACCTGGAACATATCACATAGATGTCCGCTAACTTCATCTTCGGTGGTATCAGGACGAAGCCGAGAGTCAAAGATAGCCTTCTTAGGTTCGACTGCCTTTAAGGACACGGCAGCGTGCATCCTGGACGTTCGGATGAGGCTTGGACGGATTTTGAGTACTAGAGCTAGTGGAGGGTTGAGTATGGACTTCGGATCTGCCTAGATTGACTGGATCTATTGGCACGGAATTTGGTGGAATTTGTAAAGCCATAGTTGTGGATGTTGCTGGCGTATTAAATACACTGTCCCTAGGGAGTGCTCCCGGAGACAGGTTTGCTCGCTCCGAGGATGGAGGAACAAAGTTTAGCACCGGGGCGGGGATGGCTAGTGTAGTAGGACAAACTAGGTCATGTCTGGTTGGGGTCAGCATCGATGGGAACCCATCTGCCGGCACCTCAAGGCTGTTGTTGTTAGCGATTTTCCTGAAGTTATCACGCGTTTGTCTCATGAAAGTGCGCATACAATACGCCGTATCAAGGCAATCGCTGCAGGTCCGAAGAAATCCTATTCTTTTAGAAAGTAGATCAGTGATGCGACCATTAGCGCCGGCACCAGCGCATTTAATATGTGCACAATTGTCGCACAGCCAACATAGTAAATACGAATCACCAACAATGGTGCCATTGTATTCGCATTTTTAGGCAGTGCACGGTACGCTCATTTTGGTAGTTAAGAGATTCAAAAAGATTAAGGGAACTTAAAGACCAAGTAGGCGAGCTCGTATTAAAGAGCGATGAAAGAGACTGCAAGAAATTGTAGGCAGGAGAGCCGTTGATTATCCGGGCAAACGGTGAGTTTCAGCAACACGCACAAAGAAAAAAGCGAAGGAAGTACCGTTAGAGAGGTAATAACCGCTCAGAGGGTAATACGCGTTCGATAGATTAGATAAGCACGATTCGGAAAGCAACGGAGAGTGTAAACAACAACAGAACACAAGCGGCAGCAACGCGGAGTTATGCAAAAGCTTTGTTTTTGTTTTGGCTTATGTTGATATTAATTCGTATTTAAATACGTTTTTAAATCACAATCTATGTTTGAAATGTTATCGATAATATGGAACTATCTTGTTTCTTTATAGATATTTTGATAAGCGGATAGACTTAATTAGTGAAATCGAAAAGAATTTAGGAGCGAATGAAAAACACGACCGACTTGGTGTAACGCTTGCGTAATTGCAGGATTACACAAAAATTGAAAAACCATTAATCATACAAACAAAATGTTTGACTTCTTTTTCAAAATCTCGGGGGTAAACAGTCTTCCTATCAGCTGACCTATAAAAATTTTTAAACAAAAATTATATCTACAGGAAAGAAATTTAAAAATAAAAAATTGTGTCACAGCAGAAAAACGTTTTAAAAAACAAAAAGCCTGATTACTGTTAATTTTTTTACTTTCAGTTTTGTTGAATGACAAAAATAGTGAAGGGGAAAGAATAGTGTAAATTGGGCGCCTTGTTTACTGACGGTTCCTAAGAACAACAGGGGCTGCATAAAAATGTTGCTTTAAGCGCCATCAATTGAAGAAATTACGAACCATTTTCCGTCAATGTCAAATTTGATAAAATAGTTTCATTCTGTTCGGGACACTTGATTGGACATTATTGGTCGCTCGCGAGATTTCTTGGAATAATTATTTTTTGAAACCGATTTTTTTAGATAGCAATACACTCGGGCGCGTGATAATGTTCGGCAGATCTGCAAAGTGTGAATTTTATGGGTCCAAATTTCAAAATTTATATATTAAAAAGACATGGGGTGAACTTAAAAATATTGGAGTTGGTAAAAGCAAGCAGCTGGCCCAACACCAATTGGACGTTAATGATTTGAACAGGAAGTTTGTGCAATTCGATGTACCTGAAGCTACATGTAACAAGTACCTAAATGCCTTACCAGACTGTGATAATAGGTTTAGTTTTATGTGTGTTAGCCAATATGATGTTCTTGAAAGTTTACTTAAGGTGAAGTCAAATGCTAAAGGCCTGGATGGCATTAGCCCAAAATTTATTAAAATATTATTACCTTTACTCCTTAGCCATATTACTCTTATAATGAACACTGCATTTACCACATCCACTTTTCCCTCTGCATGGAAGTACGCGAAAATAGTCCCTATACCAAAAAGTCAAACTGAATTCAGACCCATATCTCTACTTTCCTTCTTGTCAAAAATTTTTCAAAACATACTGGCGTTACAGATACAACCCTTTATGGATAACAATTTCATGCTTAATGAAAAGCAATCTGGTTTCAGAAAAAATGGGAGTTGTATTAGTGCCATTATTGATGTAGTTGAGGACATTCGACCAAAGCTAGATAAAATTGGATAACGTTTTTGACCCTACTTGATCACAGCAAGGCAAATGCATAATTATATACAAAAAACCATTTGATACTACGCAACTCCCGAACTTAAAAATTGGTAATAGCCCAATCAAATATGAAGAATCCGCAGGCAACCTGGGTATTACCTTTAATAATACGTTAACATGGAGCAAACATATTTCCAAAGCAACTGGGCGAATTTACGGGCTTCTGAGACAGCTTTCTACATCTCAGTCTTTCTTGCCAACTCAGCTTCGTAAGCTAGTTGCCAAAAAAATTTTGGTTCCCACCCTGTTTTACGGTGTTGCGGTTTTTGGGCATGGCGACACTCAAGATACGCAAAAATTAACTGTTGCTTGTAATTCAATCGTCCGTTACGTGTTTAATCTTCTTTTTTATAAATCTTCCGCATGTTATTAAAACCATCAGAAGCGCGTCCCAGTTTACATCAAAAATCAAATAACTTTTGATTGAAGACAGTAGCAATCTTATACTTTAAATATAAAATAAACATTGTTAGTTCTTAAGTAGTACATCTAAATTAAACTATTATATTTTTTCTTTACTCAATGTGACTAGCGCAATAAATATAAGTTTTTACTTGTAGCGTTAGGATAGTAATACAATAAATAAATAAATTGAAATGGAGCGAAATTTCATGTGCAACGCGTTTCTCTTAATAAATATTTTTTTGGTCTTCAATCTTCGTGGTATTGAGCAAAACTTCAAACATTCCTACTGGGGTGAAAATAGTATTTTATTTTTAGTGACTTCGGCAGGTTGGTACAACTATTGCTCATAGTCGCAGTATTGGTTACGCTCATATTGGAATCTGTAAGCGAGAGCTCAATGCGCAAGATTGCAGGAAAACTGAGCATAATGACCCAAGTCGCGGTTAAGGTCGGCAAAACAAAAGTTTGACAACGCGAAATTTGTATGGAATAATGAAATTGTAGAAATCAGGGAAGAAAACAAAAACGGAAACAAACGTGGACCTCCGCGTCAAAGAGCTATAACCGCATTTTTAGCAACAAAGAACGGTTAGAAAAAACAACAACAAATGTACTCCATTTTAGATCGAATAATTAGTGTCCAAAGTGTCCAATAAACACGTATAAAATTTATTACACCCGTTACTCGTAGAGTAAAAGGGTATATTGTATTCGTGCGAAAGTATGTAACAGCTAGAAGGAAGCGTTTCCGACCCCATAAAGTATATATATTCTTGATCAGGATCACTAGCCGAGTCGATCTAGCCATGTCCGTCTGTCCGTCTGTCTGTCTGTCTGTCTGTCTGTCTGTCTGTCTGTCTGTCTGTCTGTCCGTCTGTCTGTATGAACGCTGAGATCTCGGAAACTATAAAAGCTAGAAGATTTGCATGCAGATTCTAGGAGTTCCTACGCAGCGCAAGTTTGTTTTAAAAAAGTGCCACGCCCCCTCTAACGCCCACAATCGCTTATATACGATTTTAAAAATTTAAATATTTCGGAAAAGTTAAAATGCAGTTTTATTGTGTTTATCAATACCTATCGAAATGTAGAATTTTTCAAATCGGACCATTCGTTAAAAAGTTATGCGTGATCAAAGTTTCTATCTCCCTCGCACTCCCTTTACCTGAGTAACGGGTATCTGATAGTCGGGGCACCCGACTATAACGTTCTCTCTTCTTTATTTTATTTTGTACCGATACCAGCGCAATTTTGACATTTTGCAACGTTTCTCGAAGGCTTTCTTCAATGGTGTAGGACTAACTTCAATGGTGTAGGAAAAAGTTATGGCATAAAGATACCAGTCTCATTCTGATGGCTATTTATTTATAGCTGCTATGTCTAACCAAACTTTTCTCACTATTCTTGATATTCGTTATAAAGATTTTCAGCTGCTGCATGAGAACTTAGTAACGGAGCCATCATGTATTTGCATTGCTTATATCCTCTTTTACCTAGGATGACCAAATTTCAAAAACTAGAAATTTTAGACTACATTTATTAAATGGTTTTACTTGAGAGTAAACTACAAAGGCTAGAAAGCTGCGATTAACCATAAATATTCAAAGGCTTCCTAAGCCTAAGTTGGTTTCATCACGCCCTCTCTGTTCAGACCAGAAACGGGAGTCACGTTCGGCTCTCCCGCTCTCCCTGTCTATTCGCGGTCGCTCTCCCGCTCTTGCCACGCGCCGCAGATTCCAGCGTTCCAGCGGGCCTATCGAATAGCTTGTTTTTATATACCATACCATATAAAGTATATATATTCTTGGTCAGGGTCAATAGCCGAGTCGATTTAGCCATGTCCGTCTGTATGAACGCTGAGATCTCGGAAACTACTATATCTAGAAGGTTAGGATAAATCACACATATTCATGGGCTTCCTACGCAGAGCAAGTTTGTTTCATCCTAGCGCCACTAATGGCGCTGACGACTGCGTATCTCCATCTCCCCCGCACTCCCTTTAGCTGGCTCTCGTTAAGTCAGTATTCTCTTGTCATCCACCAGAAATAAACGCGCGGCCGGTGCGCTCTACAACCGAAAAGTTCTCGGAGTGTTCTTCTTTCGCAATCGACGAATTTATTTCAGCTACCACAGCGAGCTTCCCTTCGCTGCCTTCTGAGGATATTGACCAGCAACTACATTCTGCGTTGACGTGGGCCAATTTTTTTTATCGGGTCCGAAGGTGAATCATGCAGATGTTTTATACAGCAGTTGTGCTTATGGTCTATATATAGCAGAAATTTTAATAGTACGCGGACGTTACCATCGGCTTTTGGAAAGATGGAATCGATTCTTCCTAGTCGCCACTCATTCGAGGGCACATTATCGTCCTGATGACGACCATGTCACCGACACTGAGATTTAATGTGGCTCTTTAATATACTCCTCCATCCATCGAGTTCGAAATTGTTGATAGAGACTTTAAGTGCTGCCACCGGTTCCCAGTGGTCTTAAATTCTCCCCTTACTTCGGGTTCCACTATGGACAGAAGAGGTCCGCCGACAAGAAAGTGCCCTGGTGTCGATGCCCTGGAGATCAGTTGGTTCCTCTGACATGGGAGATAGCGGTCTGGAATTAAGACAAGCTTCGATTTTAGCTAGGACGGTGGAAAGCTCTTCAAAAGTGTACTTCTAAAAACAATGTCTTGAAGTTCTTGACACCAGCTTCCCATAGGCCTTCCATATGGGGTGCCCCAGGAGGAATGAATTGCCAGTTGAACTGCTAATGAAAATACGCATCAGTCACAGACTCTTTAACGGCTTGTAAAAAAAACTCGGGAAGCAAGGTGGCAGCGCCGACGAAGGTTTTCCCATTGTCGGATTGAACTTGACGAGGACATCCTCTTCTAGATACGAACCGAGCTAAAGCGGCAAGAAATTTCTCTGTCGTCAAATCGGAAGTAGGCTCTAGATGAAAGGGCTTTTTAGAGAAACAGACGAAAACCAACACATACCCTTTTGTGATGAGACAAGCTCTTCCAGTGTAATTCTTTATGTCAAATGGGCCGGCGAAGTCCATCCATCTATCCATCAACTGGACTTGCAATCTCTTCTTGTGGATGATGCAGACCTTGCAGGAGTTAATAACTGCGTTCAGCAAGTTCTTTATCTTCGGAACCCAGTATCTTGACCGGGTGAGACGTGTATTTAACTGAACACTGAATAATAAACGTGACATTTTACTATAACGCGTTAAATGCTAAAATTTAAGAAATCTCAAGGGCTATACAGATTAAAGTTTTAAAGAAAATCGTTAGAGCCGTTTTTGAGAATAAAAAAAAAGTTTAAAAAAATGTTGTTTTGTTCAGATTTGTATACCCTTGCAGAGGGTATTATAATTTCAGTCAGATATTGTAACGCAGTGAAGGAGACGTTTCCGACCACATAAAGTATATATATTCTTGATCAGCACCAATAGCCGAGTCCATCTAGTCATGTCCGCCTGTCTGTCTGTCCGTTTCTATGTGAACTAGTCTCTCAGTTTTAAAGCTATCGCAATGAAACTTTCCCAAAAGTCTTCTTTCTATTGCAGGTAGTACATATGTCGGAGTGAGCCGGATCGGACCACTTTATCTTAAGGCTCCCATACGAATAATCAAACAAATATAAGAAAATTCATTGTAACTTTGCAGGAAGTAGGCGTTTTGATTTCTCACAACTTAAAAAGGTATTTCTTTTATCTGCATGGGTATATAAGCTTCGGCTGGCCGAAGCTAGCTTCCTTTCTTGTTTAAACTATTTTATTTACATGAATTACGTTAGGAAGGCGTTTATTGTATATAAAAATACCTTTAATATGAGGTAAAGCACAAGTCTTTAGCTTAAGTGTTTCGCAAGTCATGGGCTTACGAAATTTAGGCATTTATAGCTGTTTCCCCGCTAGACTAGCGAGTTTTCCCAAAAGTGGTAGAACTAAAGTTTCTTATATTGAGCTGTTTAACACCATATAAAATTTCCAGGAATTTAAGCTAACGTTTTGCGAAAGACAGATAAACTAACAATCTGACACGCAAACCTTCAATTTGTCATAACTTTTTAATTAATTGTCCGATTTTGTATTGGGTAGATGCATATTAATAATCAAACCTAAATCTTATTTATTTTTTACAGATTTTTGCGTGTTGAGGAATATGAAATATGTTAAGGAATATGAAATCCCAACTCAAAAAGCTCTAATAAATTCCGAGATCACGCGTCGACAGGGACAAAAGGCGGACATGGCTTGATCGACTTGGCTAGTCGTCCTGATCAATAACTATATACTATACTATATACGTTCGAAAACGATACCTCCTACCTGTAACATATTTTCCCCCGAATACATTTTACCCTTTAACACAAAGTTGTTTAAAATTATGTCCCGCCCTAACAAATTATAATTTTTTCGATTCAAAGGCTACAAAAAACAAATTATAAACGTGACTTTCGACACATAATTTCTTTTGAAGTATTCCTTAGATCTGTCCAAAGAATTGGTTCCCTTCTAACAACTTTTGCACCAGCAAAGCGAACCACCGTATAATATATCTCACTTCCCCAAAATCGTACAGCTTAACAGGCATATTGTATTGCAGGGTGCCGAATGAGAAAAATTAAGGAAGTGTATTTATTTAATGGATCGTCTAATACATATTCGTCATAAAAGATGATATCAAAACTTTTGTATGTTGAAGGTGCGAAGGTGTTTCTGTTTGATATCAGATGTTTTTAAAGAGGCAATTAATTTCTTTTATTAATTTAAATAACAAAATCAACTTTGTAATTCTGTAATATTAGCAAAAAATAAATACAACTTTCATATTGAATTTGTATTAAATATAAAATGTATTATTAATATTCTGTTAGTTTGAAGCGCTAAAATGGTTGATCTTAGTTAATAAGAGTTGTCATTTTTGTTGCTTAATAACTTTGAGCGAGAATTTACATACATATGTGGGTTTCTAGTCTATCGTTCAAAATTATGATCGTTGCGATAGTTTGCTATATTTTTAAAAGGAGTTTATTTAGACAAAATACCTTAATTCAGCACAAATAGCGTTTTAAATAACCTTTCAACCGAGATATAGCGTTCCTGTACCTTAGTGGCTTAGAAACTATGGACATTATGTCTCCCTTTTTTATTTGTTTTTCCTCCGAACTAGCGTGTTTTTCCAAAATACGATAAAAATGATTCCAGGATCCCAAAACATAATATTGACCGGACAAACCGACAAACACACATTTAGTTTTCAATTGAAAAATGTCCAACAAATCTTTAAAAATTCATGATCGGAATATCACTTGTTTCGATCGGACTATCATAGCAGATTTTTAATTTTGCGGCGTCACTACGTGGACTGCCGTCCACAGAGATTTTGTGTTTATAAAATTCTTAAACTTCGACATCGTAGGTGGACAACATCAGCTCCCAGCTATGTTTTGAATGTTCGTAAACTAAGTTTAAATTTCAAATAACATTTGGGACCAAATTAAGAATACAAAATTTTAATAAATAGTTATTCCTTATGACAACCAATAACATATTAATTTTTAAAACGTCTGAAAAGGACAATAAGGTACATTTCTAGAATATCTTATAAAAACCTCGTTCACTCCCTATATTTTAGGAAGTGCCAAATGTTTTAATTTTTAGGAAATTCAGTATTTTTTACTCGCACTCCTCAATATTGTGTTGCAAATGTATTACGAATACACAATATACAAAAATTGTATTTTTTAAGATGACATAAATATTAGTAAGCGTGTAATAAACTAATAAACACTGCATTGTCAAAAATTGACAAATCAGGGAGCATAATTTTTTATAAAAAAAACATGATTTTGAAAGTGAGATTTTATTTTGGTTCAAATAAATAATTGTAGTTTTTACTAAGGAATAAGTTGCAAATTATTACTTTAAAAATATATGTTTCTTATTTAATAAAAAAACGGTGAATTGCTGATTGAAATCACAATAATAAAGTTAAACAAGTGCAATATGCAATACCATAAAATAAATGTATTTAAAAACTGCATAACATGTTTACAAATTACCTTTAAAATACTCAGAAAGGAAATACAGGACAATAAACTATTACATATACAAATTTACTATATAATATTAAGAACAGTTTAATATAAATGATTTATAAAACAGAATAAATGAAATTTAAAATATATATAAACCATTGTTTTTAATATTTAAATAAGGGAGAAGTTCTTCTTTTTTTTTTTATTAAACGGTATTTTATTTATCGAATCTTCTCTCTTAGAGACTAACGACAAGTTTGCAAATCTTAATCTATTTTATATATTTTAATTAATTACAAATTAATTATTTAGAATAACGGCCCTAACTATTGTTGCTGGGTGGGGAGGTCTCTTCGCCGGAGTCGTGTATAGCTTGTGGTCCAGATTAGAGACCGCGCAAGGTCATTAGGATGGGCCTGGAGCTTGAGATTATAGCTTTGCTTTCGCTTTGTCGAGTTCGTCTTTAACTAAGCCTACGTTTAGATCTTTATGAATATTTTCATTCCGTATATACCACGGTGCTCCTGTTATAGTTCTCAATATCTTTGATTGAGCTCTCTGGATTATTTCTAAGTTGCTGGCACATGCGTTTCCCCATAGCTCGGAGCCATATGTCCAAATTGGTTTTAGGACTGCATTATACAAAAGTATTTTGTACTCTAATTTTAGTGGCGAGCGGGCGTTAATAAGCCAATGTAGATTGCTGGCTTTAAATTTTAAATGATTTCTCTTAGCTTCGATATGTTTACGCCAAGTGAGTCGTCTATCCAGGTGGACTCCTAGATATGTTACTTCAGTTGTTTGTGGCATAATAATGTTGTTCAGGGATAGTGGAGGGCAGGTTTGCCTGTTTAGGGTAAAAGTAACATGTTTACATTTTTGTTCGTTAACGTTTATGCGCCAGTCTGCTAGCCATTGTTCTAGAAGCACGAGGTGATCTACTAGGTGACTTAGGATGGCAGTATCATCAGCAAAAGTTGAGGTTGTTGTAAGAGTGGATGTCGGGAGGTCGGCTGTATAAATAATATACAATGTCGGCCCAAGCACACTTCCTTGGGGTACTCCAGCTTTTATTGGATGATAATCAGAGAGGAAATCTCTGCATCGCACTGCAAAGCTTCTTTTCTGTAGGTAGGACTCCAAAATTGTATTGGAGCTTTGTGGAAGTATTAATCTGATTTTATGAATTAAGCCGTCCAGCCACACGCGGTCGAAGGCCTGTGCGACATCCAGAAAGACAGCGGAGCAATATTCTCGCCTTTCAAATGCATTTCGTATCTCGGAGGTTATCCGGTTCACTTGTTCAATAGTTCCGTGTTTTTCACGAAATCCGAATTGGTGCATTGGTATTGCATTGTGGGGCTTTTAAGTATTGCTTGATGCGACTGAGGAGCAGCTTTTCAAATATCTTTGATAGGTACGGCAGAAGGCTGATTGGCCTATATGACGATGGCTGGGACTTGTCCTTTCCGGCTTTATGGGTCATTATGATGACAGACTTCCTCCATTGTTGCGGATAATATCCAGAATTCATCATGCTGTTAAATATTATGGTTAGAAGATGTATTGCACAGTTTGGCAGTTCTATAATCATTTTTGGGATGATGAGATCGTGACCCGGCGCTTTCTTTTTGTCTTGGGACTGTATGATTCTTGTAACTTCTTCTGGATGGAATATAATTTGCGGGCTAGCTTCAGGATTGGAGATTATTGGCAGCACAAAGCTATTCGTTGCTGGAAGTGGATTGAAGACATTTTCTAAATGGAGGGCAAATGTATTCGCCCTCTCTTCATTGCTGCGGGCCCAAGTTCCTGTTTGCGTATGTAGGGGTGATTCACTTTCTATTGGTGGACAAATGCCTGACTTAGCTTTCCACAGTGGATATCGTTTGCTATTTGGTGAGAGTTGCTTCATAAAGGATAGTTCATCTATATTTTTCTCAGCTTCTAATGCTTTGCGGAGTATGCAGTTGGCTATTTTTAGGCGCTCCTTGGAGGCTGGTGATCTATGGGCTTGCCACTCTCGACGAAGCCTTCTCTTATTGTTTAGCAGTTCTTCGATGTGCCTAGAAGCACGTCTGCTGTTAAATGGTTTATTAGATGTTATAGGTTGCGTGGAATGTTGTGCAGCCAGTGTAATAACATTCACTAACGCTTCAACTGAATTGTCGAGGTCTTCTTCACAGAATATATTTGGGCAGTCATTAATATGGGTACTTACATACTTTCTGTATTTGAGCCAGTCTGTTTTACCAGTAGTTAGAGAATGTGGGCGTTCTGTAACCTGAGGATGGTCGTAGAGGTAAAGCAAGATGGGCGAATGATCTGATGATAGATCTGATAAGTGCTCCACACGAACATGAGCCTGCGGCACTCTTCTTGTGATAGCAAAATCAATCAGGTCAGGTTTCTTATTTGGATCTGTTGGCCAATATGTAGGCTTACCCGGAGAAAGAAAGTCAAGCTTGTTTCGTGGAGTTATTATCGCGTTGTAAAGTTGTTTTCCCTTGGGGTTGATGAGTCGATATCCCCAGTGGGTGTGCTTTGCATTGTAGTCACCAGCTGCTATAAAGCGGTCACCCAATACATCGAAGAAGTTTAGGAATTCTGCTTCGGTAATAGCGAAGCGCGGTGGGCAGTATATAGAGGCTAGGTTTAGGTAGCCGCTTTGGGTTTCGAGGTGTACTGCTGTTGCTTGGATATAAGTCTTAGCGAATGATGGCATCTCGAAATGCCTAATGCGATTCTTTATCAGAATTCCAGTACCTCCATGAGCCTTCCCATCAGGATGATTTGTCGAATAAAATGTATAGCCAGTAAGATGAAAATAGTTTTTATTTGTTAAGTGAGTCTCTGATATGAGCATGGCGTCAATGTCATATGCTGCATAAGGTCGTATTTGTGCTGCGAAATGCCATTCGCATTCCAGAAAGATATTTTAAGAGTAATCATCTAAGATTTTTGTTTGACTAGAAGCTCCAGGAGGAGATTTTGAGTGCGCACAAGCTCCTGCAGCGTTTGCTGCATTGCTCCCATTGTTTTTGTTATAGTTGCCAGCATTAATTCTATACCACTAGGTAATTGGGATGTGTTTACGCAGATACTTTCCGAAGTATGGTTCGATGCCTGTTGCTCCAACAATCCTGGAGTGGTTTGTTTAAATGTAGGTGTTGGAACTGAAGCGTAAGACCCGTTGTTGTAGCTCAGCGCCTGAGCAAAAGAGACTCCTGGTGTAGTTGTTGATGGTATGTATGGAAGATTTTGGCGGATGGTTGGTTTCTAGCTGCAGTTATTTTTGGGTTAGGCGGTTTTTCATCTCCTTATAAATACGGCAACCTCTGTAGTTGGCCGTGTGGTTTCCCCAAAGTTGCTAAATTTTTTGGCAGATTGGTTCTCCTTATTTAGAGGGCAGTCCATAGTTAAGACAACGCAGACTGCGCGAAGTTTGCAGTATTTTCTCGTACGATCATATTCTTGACAATTCGTACATTGGACGGGTCCATTCCGCTACGGGGTTGCTCAACCGTGATTCTGCGGTGCAATAGATATTGAAGCTTGTAGATTGGGTGAACTTCATTTTTATTTAAAGGCATATTTTCAGGCGTCGTTCTATCTTGAAC
>JBAMCF010000495.1:0-12745 GCA_037075285.1 Drosophila lutescens
AATTCAAGGACGAAGCATGATTTGGTTTATTTCATACTAGCAATACCCAAAGCGACGTTGTCCGCTACTTTTAGCAAAGAATATCCGAGTAAAATCCCGCCTAACCTTAGCTAAACAGTAAACCCACCTAGAACGCACTAATATTCTATCCATATCCTCCTAACCATAACATACCTTACCTTAACACCGCATTAACCCTAATATTACTTCACCTTAACCCCACCTATTTTATTCTCACCCTTGGCACACTTTTTTAGCACCTTAATGCTGTTTTCACCTTAACACAAGTTTTTCCTCTTCTTAGCTAACCTAACTTTAGTCTCACCTAAAAAAAAATGTTCCTTACTTTACTTACTTACTTTAACTTCACCTTTTCTTATTAAAACTTGTTTGTCACCTAGACCCACCTTATCCTCGCTAAAGTCCAAACGAACCTTACCTTTCTCACTTTCACTCTTTCTTTACATTACTTTTACCCTAATCTATCTAATACCTCCTTAATCGCAACTTAACCCCGCACTAACCTCACCTTATTCCCACCTTAACTCCACCGTACTGGTAGCCTAAATTTATCATTTTGGTTAACTAAGCGAATGCAGAGAAAAACTCTTACTATTTTTTTTACTGTTTTTTTCGAACAGATCTAACCCCCAAAAACCTTAAAAACTTAAAAAAGGATATATAAAAAACAAGAAAGGAAGCTAGCTTCGGCAAGCCGAAGCTTATATACCCTTGCAGATCATTCTATTAATTTACGAATCGCAAAAATGTTAAATTTCCTATTATTTCACATTAATTTTTCGATCGTTTCTATGGCAGCTAAATGATATAGTAGTTCGATCTTGTTAAAATTAAAATCGAAATTCGGAAATATTCAAAAATAGTCATATCCCAGAGTAGAAGGGAATGTAATAAAAATCAACAAAGATATAATTTTTTTCCTATTAATTTCCATTTAATTTTTCGACCGTTCCTATGGCAGCTATATGATATAGTGATCCGATTTTTTAAATATTTAATTCGAAATTCAGAAATATATAATAAATAATATTCCCAAGATTAGAAGGTAATACTTCAAAAAACACCGAAGCTAGAATTTTTTTTAACGTTTTTTTCCGATCCTTCCAATGGGAGCTATAGGATATAGTTGTCCGATCCGGTCGCTTCCGACTTATATACTACCTGCAATAGTAAGAAGACTTTTGGGAAAGATTCATCCCGATAGCTTAAAAACTGAGAGACTAGTTTGCGTAGAAACAGACAGACGGACAGACGGACAGACAGACAGACGGACAGACGGACATGGCTAGATCGACTCGTCTAGTGATGTTGATCAAGAATATATATACTTTATGGGGTCGGAAACGTCTCCTTCACTGCGTTGCAAACTTCTGACTGAAATTATAATACCCTCTGCAAGGGTATAAAAATACGGGTTGGCTACACACTTTGACTTAGAATTGCGTCAATTAGATAATCCGTTCTGGTATCCAAATAGTAAAATTTTGATCAGGTGTTTCCAAACCAGAAAAAAACATCTCTTTCGCTTCAAATGACTATCTCTCTGCTCTCTACTCTCTCGCTCTGCTTCTGCTGACGTTGTTTTTGTGAGAGCTGTGTTTGGAATTCGTTCGTAAGTGCTGCGAACTGCCGAAGCATACAAAAAACAAAAACAACGTGCGCCAATAAAGCCCCCGCAGACCCCGCAATCTTACAAAAAAAATCATATAAAATCAGCCGTAGGTCAAAAAAAAAAAAAAAAAAATACCTTACTGATTGTATGGCATAGCTCCACATATTAAACCAAAAACGGATCCGATCGCATAATCGGTGCGGAAAAATGAATTAAGTGCCCCAACCGGAAGTCGGTTGGGGCTCATCTTCTGGGCTTTCAAAGATTTCCACAAATAAAGCTTAAAATAAAAATATCAACTTGTTTGGTTGAAAACTGTGGGAATGGTTCATGTTTTAATCCCGCAATTTCGCATTTTTCGAGAGTCCTGGGAGTCCTTAGGAGCCGAATTTCAAAAAATCCTTTCTTAGTGCACACCTTCTCTAACACACGATTCAGCCCCAATTTTTTCCAGAATTTTAGGTCTTATGGTTTGGGCTGGGGGAACATGACGCAAATCGACTTCTACTCTTTTATAGTAATACTCGATTTATTATATATATTTATAACAATATTACAATTAAAAATTTAATTAAAATTTATATCATTTCCTGAAGTAGTGATGATTGGGTTATGATAACTGAAGTGCGAGACATATACATGAGCACTCAAACCTTTAATAAATCGTGCAAAAACTGCATCGATTGTAGTCCCGTTTCTGGTGGTGCTAATGTTCCTATTATTAATAATATCCAAATTAAGTGTGTTTTTGAAAAAGTTCAAAGCCTCTAAAGATTCTTCCCTCGCGAAATTTACATTAAAATATCCAGAAATTATCATAGGAATTTCGTGATAATTCTTATTCAATAACCTCGAACCATCCTCTGTGTATGGTAGAAGAACGTGGTGGATAAAGTCTTTGATATCAGTAACCGATTTACCTGGTGAGATATAATTGACACCATTATAATTTTTTTCCCATTATCCAGAGAGCATTCTGCAGCACACAAATCCCCAACGGGGGATTGCGCTCGCACAATTGCAAGGTGCAACTATATGTGAATATATATATATATATATATTTATGTGCAAATACATATATTCACATAAATATACATAAAATACAAATATACATGTATGTAAGGCACTGGGCCTGTTTATTGAATAGTACATAAGATATTTGTATGGAATAATGATAAATCAATGGTAGTTGGTTACAAAACGACTTCGAAGATCGGAACTTAGAGCGACGACACTTAGAGCAACGGAATGTATTGACTCTTGACGACTTGAATTCAACTGGATTGACGATGGACCCTCCGGCGTACCAACCTCTTGTAGTCGGACTTGATTCCACGGCGACGACTTTTTAATTTCCTCTTAGCTATATTCTCCCGATGTTATCTCTTCTGTAGTTCAACTCTCTGTCTGTTTCTTCCACTTTTCTTGCCCCTGTCTTTCTTATCTCCGTCCGATCTGGCCACCCCGTCGATACCGAAGCACAGCTGACCTGGCCGATGACAGCTATTGATATCGTGAACTATGTTTTACATGTATACATATATCTTCATTCCTCAGAGCGAAGAGAGGAAAGAAGATTACAAAGATAACGTTCATCAGCGGTGATAGAGAAGAAGAAGATTTTCGTGACGGTCATGAATTGGTTTTACTCCGTCCCCGAAAATGCATAACGCGCCTAAAGAAGTTTCACTTCAAAAAAGTTTGTGGCATTTTCGAGATCAAAGGGTCCAACAGTAACAGAATTTGCCATCAATTGCTTGGAAGCATTTTGGCATCATTGCCTGCTGAATTTACTCAATTTCGTGGCAGAGTTTCCAAAATATTATGTTGTCAAAAAAGACTTTCGGTATTTTCGCTAGTTGGCGCTGAAAGCGCGTAGTTCTTTTTTTATTCGTCGCATCTGGTCAAAATATACCTTTTTGGAAAGCTCATTTCACGCGCTAACACGTGTTTGATTGATTTCTTTTCTTTAAGTCGTTCGTGAATGGTCGCAATCATGGAGCAAAATAAAGAGAAAATACGACATATTTTACAGTACTACTACGATAAAGGCAAAAATGCATCTCAAGCCGCCAATAAAATTTGTGCAGTTTATGGACACGATACAGTTTCCATTTCCACCGCACAACGATAGTTTCAACGTTTTCGTTCTGGTGCAGAGGTGGTCAAAGAAGGAAGGCCTGTCGTAGAAAATTGCGATAAAGCCGGCATAGTAGTAGCCGTAGCATCGGTCAAGAGCTTGGCTTAAGTCATCAAGCCGTTATAAACCATTTGAAGAAGCTTTGAGTAACTTAAAAGCTCGATGTAAAAAAAGAAAAAAATAATATAATAAAAATACCGCAGGACTTTTTTGACAGCCCAATATGTAAAAGATAGAGTAAGAACTATGCCAATAGTCCACAAGGTTCATGTCGTTGGCAAAATAAATAAGCTGGTCACCAAAGTCCTAGTTGTTAATAGAAACTTTTCAAATTTATGTCTTGTTTTTATTTTACATTATTAAACCATTTACTCCATGTTTAATGCTTTCAGGGATTCCTCGTTAATAAAACTGCTAGCCTTTATTTTGGTCAGCTGAGCCTGTTGAGATGGCATGTTGTTCAAAAGGCTTTCCCAAAAGCCAAGTGCGGATGCAAATGGTGAAATAACCTTCTGATTTTGTATGTTGATCTACGTATCAATCGTTTCCTTTGACTTCTTCAAGTATCCGCCGCGTATCATTCGTCTTCGGTTTTTCCTTACCCGGTGTCGCCCTTTGATTCTAGAATAGATTGTGGGCTAGGAAAGTCCGAAAACATTAAAATATTCATAATTGCTTTTCTGCGTTGATACAGAACAGCTTGAGACTTCATCGTCAAGAAAATTAATGGACTCGTGGTCTTCGGTGAAATTAGTGTTGAAGGTTTAAAAAAATTGAATAAAGGATAAAGGACTTACGTTTTCTTTGTGGAGAAGTCGGGCAAGAAAGACATGCGCTCGCCAAACTCCCTGGGAACTTTCTGTTGGGACTCCAAAGTAGTGTTGGGTAAAAACTGCTCATTTGGGTGAACATGTTCACTTATTATTTTTTTCTTAATGAGTTAACTCACTCAGTTTGCTCACTTGTTCACTTACTCACTTGCTCACTTGCTCCCTTGTTCTGTCCTTAACTTTGTCACTGGCTCTGAGAAAGCAGCTGATTGACTGTAAAGCCGCATGCAAATGCATCCAAAAAGTAAAAAAAATTATTTTTGAGCCAAAAACAGCAAGAGAGCAACTGAGCAAGTGAACTAAAAGATCGAATAAGCGAGCAAAACTGAACAAGCCCAGCGGCGAACAGGTGAATGGGGTCTGGAGAAAAAATGCAATGTGTAGAAAATGTAATCGATTACGATTGCTGTTTTTCGTCAGTGAAGTTGTAATCAGAGCTCCTATGACTTCGTTTTTTTGTTCGTTTACGATTTCATTTCGTCAAAAATCACAAACACACCGAAAAATTGTTTAGGGTATTTAATTGCGTTGCAAAAGTGTAAAATTTGTAAGTTTGCCAGACAAAAATTGTGAACGACCTTTTTTCCAAAATCGTTGCAAGATATTGACGTACAATAAAAGGCTAACTTCCTATTTTTGGTATTGCTTGATGATTTTTGAGGAAGAAAGAAATGCAAGGGAGGCTTTGCCTAAAATAAAATTGACAAATGAACACAAAAATGGCCCCCTTTTTACTTTATATGAGAAGTCCGCGATTTCTTAGGCGTTAAATGGCTGAGGACGGACATGTATTATACTCATTCTCATTATTATAGTCATTCTTATTTGGTTTTACCAAAAATTTGCTTAAACCGCGAGTTCTTCAGCTTAATGGGTGGCCAACTTCTTGGTCAAGAATGTCATTTCCTTACCGTCTTATATAAGCAAGCCGTCAATTAAATATCAAAACACCCGAAAATAAAACGCATCGTTTAGCAATAGCATTTACCAAGAAAAAAAACATTAGTCGCCAAAAGTAGAGCAACAAAATCTACACGCGAATTCTTAAGCGTCAATCGGCTTTTAGGTTGACTTACCATAGACTCAAACCCGACTTTTTAGTATTTTTTTAGTATTTAAAACCTCTTTTTTAAACCATTATTTCTACACAAGTACAACAGATTTGTATACATAAGCTGGGGTGTTGTAGGCCTTGCTAACTATTTTGTATGGAAATTGTTTTTGGAACTGCTTACACTTTTACACTTTTCAAACGTTTGCAACGCAATTGAATACCCTAATTGTCTATGTGTTCGTTTTTCGTTTCCCCTACGTCACGTTTAAGCTTCGGGACTTTAATAGTAACAAAATCCATTTTGAGTATAGTTTAACGAACTAAAAAAAGCACAGACAATGGCCGAGCGGTTAGCCTTTCCATCCATTACACAGTAATACCCATGTTCAATTCCTACATGAGGAAAGAACATTTTTGTTTTTCATAAATAAACAGCATTCCAACGCAGTATACGTTTTTCAAATTGTATGTTGAATTTTCTCTAGTCCGTCTACATTTTGCATTACAAGTTTGGAAAAGTATAATGAATTCGTAATGGAGACCCGAAGGTGATTCGGCCCTAGCATACTTTTCCCATTACTAGTAATGCAGAATGTGTCCCGACCACATTACAAGGCGGCCATGCCTATGGAAAAGTAATCCATGTTGTAATCCATTGTTTCCCTATTACTAGAGGAGAAGTAATGCATTCGTAATCCATTTTGTAAAGGCAATTTTCGCCGCTGGGAGTTAACAAAAAAGTAAGTAAGTGAGCAAAACTGAGCAAGTGAACAAGTGCACCACTTTTTTGATAGCCTGCTTACGATGGTACCTATAACTCTCTCGTAGAAAGATCCACGCATCCTTGCATTATTTCTCTTAACGCTATAGTCGGGTGTCACGTCTATCTTATACCCGTCACTCAGCTAGAAGTGCGAGGGAGATGGAGATATAAAATATTGATTGCACTTTTTAATGAATGGTCCGATTTGAAAAATCATTTCGATAGATATTAATAAACACTATTTAATTTCATTTATACATTTTTAAAATATTCAAAGATGTATTTTTTGTATTTTATTATTTCGTGTCATCCTAACGCTACAAGTTTGGAACTTTTAAATTAATGCGCTAGTCACAGATTGGTGCAAATATTTACTTATTATATGACTTAAAACTAATTTTATATATAAAAGAAAAACTAACCTAAGTCGCTTTCTAATTTTACTTTAATTTACCTAATAGTGTTTTTAAGGTGTGAGAATATCTTTGTTTTGAATTGCATAGCACTGCTAATATTCTTTATATGGCTCGGGAGCTGATTCCATGATCGAATAGCATTTATTAAAAATTGTCTCTCGGCTGTCAATGATCTAGGTCTTATGCAAGTTAGGTTGTTTGCTCTTCTAGAGGCTGTAAATTGGAGTTTTTCAAATAGATACGAAGGTTCTTTTTCGAAAATAATTTTATGGAGGTAAATTAAGTTACGCATCTTTATCCATTCATTAAGGATAATTCAATATTTTTTGTGAGAATTCCGAGACATGATTTCTTGGTGGTAGGTTGAATTATGTACCTTGCTATGCAATTGAATACCACCTTAATTTTGTTTTGGCTGATCGTGTCACAATTTGAAAAAACTTCTATTCCATAGAAAAGCACTGGAGCAATACATGTTTTGGCTATCATTAAGCGTATATGAGTGGGCAGGCAATTTTTGGTTACCGATAATGTTCTTAATATGCCATATGTTTTTCCCACAGCCTTTGTTATGTGATCATTCCAGGTAAGGGTCCTGTTGAAAGTGAAACCTAAGTTTATGGCTGTTTCAACATATTCAAGTGGCGCGTTATTTATGCTCAGAGGCTGTAAATTATTAAGAGCTATTTTAATAATAGCTGTGTCATAGATGTGGCCGCCAGACACATTTTAAAATCGTTTGTAAGGATGCGATTTGCTGGGGTCAACGTCTCAGTCAATCCAGGGTCCTTTCCAGATAAATTTATAATCTTGGAGACAATTGCGGCGGAATGTGTCGGTCAAGAAGGGATTGGGAATCATACTGCCCGCGTATCCGCAGGGAAATCTAGCCACAGTAGCTTCGCCCGGGTAGCCGCCGGAAAAGTTGGCGGAAAACACGGCAAAAACTAACCAACAGCATTCTTCGCCCGCGTGGCCGCAGGAAAAACTAGCTAACATTACTCTTCGTCCGCGCAGCCGCAGGGAAAACTAACCAACAAAACTCCTCGCCCGCGCAGCCGCAGGGAAAACTAACTAACAGAACTCTTCGCCCGCGCAGCCGCAGGGAAAACTAACTAGACTGAATTATCACACAATTTTGTCCAACGGGGTATCCTCTGGTGTCACAATCAGACAATGTTCCGGTTTGTTGTTATTTTCGGGGGTGTCACCCCCGTCTTCCAACCGAAGACGGTTGGTTTTGTGCATTGATGTACGTAAGAACTATAGCGGATGTAGGTTGGAAATAATTTCTGTGACACCCCAGTTTGTGACTTTATTTGTTACTACTGTCCACTCGCACGTGTTGTCCTAATGTGATGTACTCCTCTCACCTCAGATCTTCTCGCCAGGTTGCCGATTGGAATCGCTCGCTTGTATATCTTAGTTAGTTTTGTCGTTTGCTCCTGTATCGCGTCTCTCGTGCCGATCGATACTCTTCTTGGTTCACTTTTTATTGTCCGACTCCCGACCGTCGTCGTTACCGATACTCGAGCAAAAAAAGCGTGTTCTCGTTGCGGGGTGATTGCTCTCCTAGTTCCAGTGTGGCCGCCTTTTTATTTCCCAGAATTCCTACTTTTAGATCGTGGTGAGTTTCTTGCTGCGATTGGGCTGTGTCCCGGCTAGAAGATTATCGGTTGGGTAACGTTGTTGTGGGGTTGCCGTACATAGGATTCGGTAGAGCTGACTATCTAGCTATTTTACTGGCTTTTGGCCCTAATGGTATCTTGGCGAACTATTAAAAAATAAGTGCACGGTTATTTGGTAGGCCGTGCGGCAAAAATAACTCTATTTACTCCCTTCAGTGGGTACTTAATTATAATCTTACATCTAAGAAAAATGTGATTCTTCGCACGTTTAAGGCGATTGTTTCCAACGGCTCGGAATGTTACAGCTTTTTTGAATTTATTATCATGTTAACCAACCCTGTAAACCTACTATGTTAAGCGGCACTTAAAGCAACCCGGATGACTGTTAGCTTTTTCGCCCTTACGGTAAATTGGCTTGTCCCCGAATCAAGTCTCGCGTCATCCCGATCCGACGGGCATTTGTACACTTCTGGGGATTCTGCTCTCATACATTTGTCTCCGTTCAAAACTTTCAAGGGGACTTGGACCGCATAAAATTGTTTTAATGCTTTATCTTGGCGCCACTGCAGTCAACACACACCCGGATTGATGCTTTCAATTACACTTAAACTTTAAGCGTTTTTCGTTTTTGATTCTGTAGCTCCCCTTTAAACCATGAACTTTCCTCGAGAGGTTCATAATTTTATTAAGCAACGTTCCATTGTCTGACGTGCCTTGGGTCGCTGGAGAGGTTTTTGCCACGTGCTGCAAATATTTATGTGTTTGTGTGTTGTGGGGGTATTTAGCATCAGCTTAGGGGAGTATTCCGTGGGCCGGAACCGCTACCACGCTGTTTGTCTGTGGGCCCAGTTTTCACATCATTTGAGACGTGGCAAGCATTTAAATGGACAGCATCTCTGTTCGTCATAAGCGCCTAATGTGAAAAGTTCCGTTTGTTTTGCGGACTTTAGTTCATCTTCTGGTTAATTTAGTTTCCAGACAGAAACTGTTTCTGCCAGCGTACAAGCTTTTTATCCAGCTACGTGTAAGTTTAACTTTCACTTGTTTGTCAGCTCTTCTACTATACCTGTGTTGTTTTGTAGTTCGTCTTGAGCTTTGACTTGTTCCATTGCACTCGTAATTGGTTAATCCTAATCCACTTAGTTGTCGTGACAGGGAAAACACTATGTAACATCAAATTATTACCTCGATGGCTGCTATTAAATATTGTTCGCTTTAAATAGCCATTTTGAAATTGGTTCCCCAAAAAGATCCCCCACGCAAGGATTCTGAGATTTACAGGCGAACGGATTGATTATTGATTTTTTTTAGATTTTTTTAAGGGACAAACACAAAAGAAGACATATGTATACAATTACCACACAGAGAAAAAAACGGAACAATACCCGATTGATATTGCCTCCTCAACTTGTACATATCAATTTATATACCCTTGCAGAGGGTATTATAATTTCAGTCATATGTTTGCAACGCAGTTAAGGAGACGTTTCCGACCACATAAAGCATATAAATTCTTGATCAGGACCATTAGCCGTATTCATCTAACCATGTCCGTCTGTCAGTTTCTACGCAAACCTCTAAGTTTTTAAGCTATCGGGATGAAACTTTCCCAAAAGTCTTCTTTCTATTGAAGGTAGTATATAAGTCGACAAACAAAATTATAGATTCTGTGTTTTTTGAAATATTACCTTCTACTCTTGGGAATAACTTTATTTTAATAATCGGACGACTATATCATATCAAACAAAAACACCTCTTAACGAGGTATAAAAATAGTGACGATCGCACCTTCAACGTACAAAAGTTCTGATATCAACTTTTGTGACGAAAAATGATTTTAAATGCGACTAAATAAGTACGCTGCCTAAAATTTACTCGTTCGGCCCGCTTTAGCAAATATTTAATATCTACACGAAAGTTTTCTGTTGTAGCGTGCTGCCTAAGCGTTAGTTGTGTTGGGCTGGCAAAAGTGGCGATTTTCGTTTCTGAATAACTTTTAAACGTTACTTTTTACAGTAATGTGTTATATACCAAAATTCAAGGAATCTCAAGGGCTATGTTAATACGTTATCCTTAGCGTGAGTGGCGTTACTTCGCCTGGTCACAGGAATTGTGTATCGGGGGGTTGGGTAGTATACAGCACATAAACTGTCTACTGATTAGGTGTCGCACCCAGCACTTGGAACTAGGTGGACTGCGGAGAATGGTGCGCAAGATGAGGATCTGAAGACTAAAGCGACAGCCTCTGTTGATTGCGATGGTAGATGAGTAACAGTCAGTGGTATTCTGAGATTGAGACTGATTTTATTGAACAAACTTAACGGTATTTATAGGTACAAAAGTGTTTACGTTAACAAAAATATGTAGAAAGGGGAAATGAAATTACAGCTATTCTTCATAACTCGCAGTGGGTCAAAGTGCTATATGCAGTGCTGAGTTATTGCTCTATTTCCGAATTGTGGAGTCAGCTATTTTCGCTGCGCCGGCAGATTGATGACTGTTAAGCATACTGACGGTCGAGCTGTATAATTGCAGTATCGGCAGCAAGATATATGATTCTTTGTTCGACATTCGTAATTGCGATAATACTTATATTATGAAACTCGATGAGTCTTAACATTCTCCCGGCCGTTGAACAGTTGTTCAACCATCGCTAATGTTGAACGCAAAACTGCGTGGGGTAGGTTCCGGTGCTTGCTGCTCGTCGTTCTCTTCCTTGTTGTCGGTACGTTTTCGTGGATTCCAGTTGACGAATCGCTTTCGGAGACTATATGCAATGATTAATATTATTGATATTACTAACGCAGTATACGCGGCTACTTGATGATGCTGCACGGTGGTAAATTGATTTGACCATGCTGTGTCCTTTAGCTTAGCCAGCCTTTGTTGTAGACGATCCAGTTCGTCTGTTTCAGATGGTTGAGTTGCAGTCTCTCGAGCTGACTCTGATGTATCTTCCACAACGGGTGTTGTTATATTGCCAAAACGAATATACGCTAAATGTGATTCGGTGATCATCGTGCTGAATGTGCTAATACTAATGTTGGCGTTTCGTGCGGTGCAGCCCGGGGACAGAGACAATAAGCCCGATCCATCCAGGTGAATGGTGGATGGTATTCCCTTGCATACAGCTTGAAGTTCTATTTGGTTGTGGGTCGCAAACATCCATCTGTTTCGTTGATGCGTTCTTAACCAAATCAACTCTGCTTTCGACTTAACAATCTCACAGAGTGTTTCAGATTTGTTGTTGAATAGCTGAAACTCACACCGATTTTCAGCGTTGAATGCGGCTTGATGGTTAAAGCAAATGTGTTCGTTGTTGGATAATACTAGACATTGCTCGAACTCATCCTCAGTTAGACCCATGAATTGATCTCTGTGGGAATTTACAGCTATGATGGGTGTCTTAATGTCGAATCGATTCCAGCCTCCTGATTTCCACGTCGGGATGGGAATGATACTGAAGACTTCCTGCTGCGCTGTTGCTACCAGAGGCACTGTTATTTTGAATATAACATGATCTGTAGTTGTGGTTCCCTCAGCGCGCATGATTTTATAGAGTTCCATTACATTTTCTGATGAGACCGGCAACATCTGATCCGGAAGTAGATGATCCCGAATTTTGTCTAATTGGTCTCTTAGCTGCCTAGGAGTTACCAGCATGGGACTGATGGTTCGATGACGAACGTCGGTAAGAACGCTGGCGATTTCCGCTTGCATCCGTTGCATTCCAGTTGCCAGAAGAGTTAGCTGGGCAGTTAAGATTACAAATGCTTGCTGTAAGTGGTCGCCTTGATATCTGCCTCGTTCCTTGTTGAGGGTTGCTAGTTGATGCTCCAAATTTCTGATGCGGTTATCAGTGGATGACTTGCTTTTTCTGACTACGTTTATTGTAGAATCCAAGATCGACGTTTGGTTTTTGAGTAGCATCATCAACACGTCTTCTCTAGATTTCACCTCATTTATGACTTTGGCCATGTCGTCTGCGTACCTGGCGTCAAGTACACCAAATAGTGAGTTAGCCACGTTACCTACTATATCAAGTGGTGATCTCCGCTGTCGGGAATGGTTAATCAGATAGCTTCCTTCTTGTAGCTCGCCATATATATGTTGAAAATGCTCAAATATAGAGTTGCATGCGTTTTCGTTATGCAACTCAGAACACTTGTGCCTGAGCTCCTTGATCCCAGTGGACAATATTCTCATATCGCTCCAATATGGTTTCAAATCATAATAGGCAATTATGGTTCATTCCGTAATTGCCGTTCTTGACGTGCCGAG
>JBAMCF010000496.1:0-14932 GCA_037075285.1 Drosophila lutescens
GACATTACAGATATTTTAAAATTTAACGTTTATTTAAGAAAAAGGCGCAAAAGAAAAGATTTGCGATATAATTGATTTTTTAACCGCGCATTTTAAACGTGTTATGACTGTTGTATTTTCATTTTAAATGTGTTGACTGTGGTATTTTCATTTTCCCCTTGCGCGGTCACACTTAAAGTGCGACAGCAGGACATACATACATACATACATGCGCCAGCAGAACATACATACATACATATGGGGAGGCCGTGACGTCACATTAGGTTAGCCAAATTGGAAAATATTGGGGACTTGGTTAAGGACGCTGAATCTCCAAAAAATTTAAATGCAGTTATTGGCGGGTATGCCATAAGATTATGAACATCACATTTTTAAACCATTTTAACAACATTTATAACAGAAAAATGGCTAAAGAAAGAATTAAAAAAAACGAATCGAGTTTTTGGGCACTTTGTTCTAAAAAGTACCTCTTACGCGGCTCCTAATTATTTTAGTAATTAATGTGATTTTTCTAGATTTTTATGTCAATCCGTTCTGTGTGGAATTTGCTACTGACCGTTTTTTAAATACAGCCTTTTATATAGTAGTTTGATTGATAAGGAAGGCAGGTGGAAGGGGATGCCGTGAATCAAATTGTTTAAACATTTCCATTTGATGCTATATCAGGCCGCTTATGCGCTGTGTGATTTCTGTGGCACTACGATTATAATATACTTTAACAAAAAATCATCAACTTATTATATATAAAAATCCTATGATTTACACCAAAAAAAAAATCTTGTTCTCACATTTATCTTTAATTTTTAGTAATTTTAAAATTCGTAGAAATCAAATAATTTAAACTAAATACTATAATCATAATTTCTATAATCATAATATTTATTGATGATTTTAATTTATTTTACTCACAATTTTTACAAATAATAATAAGAATGAATGTGGGTAATGTGGTAAGACGATTAAAAAATTTGATCACATTTATCAAGGATTGCCATAAAATTACAAAGAAAAATATTGTTGTTTTTTATATTTTTAAACATTTTCTGTGAAATAAAATAATTTGATCGTCAGATCGTGGCAGGTGTGACCCTAACTTACAACGAAATTAACACCAAATTTATCTGCATTTTGCATTTTGGTATTATCAAGTATATGATGCAGGGTCACATCATTTTACATTTCGTCCAAAAAAGTGAAAAAAGTGAAAAATCTTTCGGTTAATTCTAAAAAACAAGAAAAAGGTAAGTGATAACATAAATGTTGTTGCTTAATAATCTTTATTTCAGCGTTACAGAGGTTAGTACCACAGATATTTTCGGCATTAATAAATATAAGCCTCCAGATGCTATCTTTAACACAAACTCTGCATTTCAGTGACACTTGAAATGTTTTTAATCTTCACCAGGGGTAAATGGTGTTCATTAAATGGTCGTATGAATAGTACTTCAGTACTAACTTAGTTGTTTAACTCAATCAAAATATTACACTTATTTCAGCCAGCCCGATTGAGACTTCTTGGGACCAGAACTGTTGCGCTTGCATTTCCCGTGTGTGATTTTTTCTTTTCATAATTCCCATCCCCGGCATTTAACATCTGATCAGAGGGTAAATGAACGGCCATGGCAAACTAGGCATAATTTCTGGAAAGATCCCTTAATTTTGTTTGGAGATGTAATAATGGTAATTACTCTTATTATTATTCCTGGTCTTAAATTCATATCTTAATTATTTTTGATATTTTCAGAAGACAGGCTTACAAGACATGGATACCTAAGAGCTGCATTCGGCCAAGCAAAAACCAGGAGTGCTTCAGGCATTACAAATTTTTAATTCCAATGCTTCGATTGTAAATATTATTAATAAATACACATACAAAAATTACATGAAAACAAGTTATTTTTTATTGTGGGAAATCAGATACTACAAAGTATTGGAAAACCAAAACTGGGAGTTTGTTTCATCGAGGTGCCACGCCCCCCTAACGCCCACAATCGCCATAAACGATTTTCAAATGTGTCTGGAGGCCACATCTTTTAAGATTTAAAAAATATATAAACGCAATTTTATAGTGTTTATTGATACCTATCGAAATGTAGAAGACATTTTTCAAATCGTATAACAGTACAGCGAGTACAGCGTTCGCACTCCCTTTAGCTGAGTGACGGGTATTAGATAGTCGGGACACCAACCCGACTATAGCGTTCTCTCTTGTTTGTTCTAAAAAGTACCTCTTACGCGGCTCCTAATTATTTTAGTAATTAATGTGATTTTTCTAGATTTTTATGTCAATCCGTTCTGGGTGGAATTTGCTACTGACCGTTTTTTAAATACAGCCTTTTATATAGTAGTTTGATTGATAAGGAAGGCAGGTGGAAGGGGATGCCGTGAATCAAATTGTTTAAACATTTCCATTTGTTTAAACAATATGAGGCACGCGTAAGGAAGGGTAAGAGAATCAATTGATTTGAATATTTCGTTTTTTCTGAATACTTTCAATGCTATTTGCATTTTAAAGCACAAAAATCTATAAGAAAATGTCTTCGATCTGTTGTAGAAATTTAAATGCAATTTTTTGTATGCAAAAGGATATCAGTATTACCATTAATTTGAATTTAAGCGAGTCTAACTTCCTTAGTCAGCTGCAATGCACACACACGCACACATCTAGGGATTGTGTTTATAAAAAACTCATTTTGTGGCTTTTATATATTTCGTCCATGTGTGTGTGAAACGGAGCGAAATAATGTTTTTTACAAATCAACAATTCGTCAATATCTCAACGTTTGAAAACTAGTAAATAGTTTGCTGATCTGTTTTTTGCATTATAAAAATAAAATCACACTTAAAGTGCGACAGCAGGTCATACATACCAGAGAGCTGCAACGAGTATGATCGAGTACGATCGATCATTGCGCGATCATTTTGGTTTAATCCGGTAAACTCACTCGGCAACGAATAATCACGAACAATCCCGAAAGCCGAAGTACGATCCGATCAACTCCCCGACTCGCTTCGTAACGATCAATGATGTGATTTTGAGCTTCGGGTGTAGGTAAGCAAAATGATCGTTTTGAAGCGCTCCATCGTTCCCGATGATTGCGACCCCGAGTCAGTTGTACATGAACGGAATTATATGATTTCTTGTGACGACGAAATAAAATTAGGGGAGAGTGCGTTTCAATGTATTATATGTTTAATGAGAAATATTTATGTAAAATTAAATTAAACGATATTGACTTCATGTATGCTTACGAACTAAGGCAAGTTTTATAAGAAATATTTATTTGATATTAGTTCTGAAACGCGTTCAATATCCATAACTTGTTGTCCTTTTGTGCAAATATAAAAATATGTTGTGCAAAATATAAAGCAATAACTCGAACTGCACGGTCATACCGATAAGCGCGAAGCACGATCACACCAATCGATTGCACAAAATATTCGATCACAAACGGGTAAAATCTTCAAGCCGAACGTTCACACACGATCAGATCACATACTTGAACGATCACAAACGATCATTCATGGGACGATCGCATTCGCTCACCGCTCATTTTATTTCGCTCACCCGAAGCGATTAATCAAAACGGATACGATTAAATGATCAGGTGTACCCGAAAATGATTGACTCGTTGCCGCTCTCTGATACATACATGTACGACTTATGCAAAGTGCGCCAGCAGAACATACATACATACATATGTGCAGGCAATGACGTCAGACTGGCACAACAAAATTTGAAAATATTGAGGACTTGGTGAAGGATGCTGAATCTCAAAAAAATTTAAATGCAGTTATTGGCGGGTATGCCATAAGATTATGAACATCACATTTTTAAACCATTTTAACAAAATTTATAACAAAAAAAAGGTAAAAGAGAGAATTAAAAAAAAACTAATCGAATTTTGTGGGCACTTTGGGGTCGTTTTTTGTTCTAAAAAGTACCTCTTACGCCGCTCCTAATTATTTTAGTAATTAATGTGACCGTTTTTTAAATACAGCCTTTGTAGTAGTTTGATCATACATATAACAAAGTAACCTGAATAATAAATAAATATATTTTTTTGTGCAAGCCGTGACGGTGCGCAATATATATATTTTCCGATTCCTACCGCACCTGTATCTTCCATAAGTTATTGATTTCGTCGTTCCTTTTCTTTTCGAATCCAACCCGGTGATCCGCAACTGGGTGATCACATTCCAGGACAGACTTTTCCGGGCGGGTCTAATTTTTACAAAGCCAGACAGGTCTGCCCAGTTAATCTGATTTCTGGAATGCCAGGAGACAAAACAAAGTTATCAGTTCCGTCTGCAAATAAAACGCGATCGCTATCCGCATCTCCTCGCGCGCGCACCTCAAGCCCAGTAGCTCCAAAATCAATAACGAAGGCAAAGAGCGAAACTTCATTAGCCACCCAAGAAGGCGATAAGAAGTTGTCTGTTCCTACGAGCAATGAGAAACGATTGTCTCTGAGTCCGCTCACGTCTAAAGTTAGGTCACAAATCCAGACCAAGTCCATAAAATCGCTAGCAACTCGTTCTCAGGCAAAAATGAGCAACGAAATTGCAATTGCAGCCCTCGCGCGGTTCATCATTTCAAAGCGACGATTGAAACTCCAGGGCCGTCACCTCCGTCTGTCCACACCTGCAAAATCCGTAAGGAGCAAGTCCGCTCGCTATGGGACAAAGCCGAGAAAGAATTCGAAGCGTGTTTAGACACGATCTCCAGTATGACGACTGAAAAGGCGGAGGATATTTTGGCAACTCTGCACCGCAAATTTGAATATTGCTATTCGGTGTACAAAGAGCTGGCGGTTCAGCTCAGCGAGTTAATTGACCGAGCCAGTTCACAGCAACCGATGTCGAGCACCGACAATCAGTCCGCGTACATTCCGTCTGGGTGCCGGTTGCCTCCATGTGATACAGAAGTATTCGAGGGAGACTATCTCAGATGGCCAACATTCAGAGACCTTTTTACTGATGTCTACGTTAACAACACACGGTTAACGCCGGTCGAGAAGTTATTCCATCTCAACGCGAAAACGAGCGGTGAGGCAAAGGCAATTGTTGCCAAGTCCCCGCTCACTAATGATGGTTTCGCTTCCGCTTGGGAGGCGCTTCGAGACCGTTTCGAAAACAAAAGACTTTTAGTGAACAGCCAGCTCAAGCTCCTATTTAACTTGAGTTCCGTTAATGCCGAAACTGGCCACTCCATAAAAGAGCTTCAGAGCACCATCCAAGGGTGCCTGACAGCATTAGTAATAAAAAAGCTTATTAGTTCAACATTGTGTTAAACGCATTTTGATACATGCGTTCCTACATATTGTCCTAAAATTTCAAACCAACCTACGTGGTTTGTAAGGAGTTGTCACGACTTAAAAATGTGAAGTCTGCATTGCATCAAGAATATGTTGTTAAACGAGGGATTTAAGAGTAATAATATATGTGTACTTTATTTAGTAACACGCGCGACAACAGACTTAGAGATGGAAGAATCGATTGGGGATGAGTACAATGTGTTCTTAGTATATATCGATACTTAAATTTGGTATATTTTAACACTTTCCCTCAAATTTATGTTGCATATTTTACTTAGTAGTCATACCCGAACGAATTATACATTCGTTGTGTTTCAAGGTAGATAAACCTTTTGTCAATACATCGGCACGCATCTTAGTGGGGATGTATTCTACGTTATTCTTCATTATTTTCAACCAGCTCTCTTATGAAGTGGTGACGAATATCCACATGCTTTGTACGGTTGTGGAATACTGGATTTCGGGTCAGGTCACCTGCGCCTTGATTATCGTTAAAGATCACGACAATGTCCTGCGTACCTAAAATTTTCTTCAGGTACAACTTTAGATTAACGGCTTCCTTCGCAGCATCGGATATGGCCAGGTACTTGGCTTCGGTCGTTGAGAGTGCCACTGTGCGTTGTTTCCTGGACTCCCAGCTTACTGCTGCGTTTGCAAATATAAATGCAAAGCCTGTATATGATCGTCTGTCGTCGATGTTTGATTCCCAATCGGCATCCGCATAGCCAACAAGATTCTTGCGTGTCTTCTTGAATGTGAGTCCACTTTTCTCACTTGCCTTGAGATACCGGAGGACCCTCTTTGCTGCTGTCCAATGCTGTTGAGTAAAGTTACTGTTAAATTGGCCTAGTAAACTTACTGCATGAGAAATATCTGGCCTAGTGCATGCTGCCAGATACATCAATGAGCCTATAAGGCTTTGATACGGTAGGTCCTTGGTTTCAGGAGATCCTTCTTGATCACTCGACGTATATTTCTCATTTGCGGCCAATGGTGTTGACACTGTATTGGAGTTTTCCATGCCAAACCGTTTGATGACCTCATTTGCATAACACTGCTGATGCATTTTGGTTTCGTGCTTCTCAAGGATCTGTTCGAACTCAATCCCAAGGCAATACTTCAGCAATCCCATGTCCTTCATATCAAACATGCCTGCAAGTTCTGATTTAAATGCTGTAAGTGCCCTCTCGTAATTTGATGCCACCACTAAGTCATCTACTTAGATTAATACGATAACAAGCATGTCGTTCTTATTTATGACGTACACACAAGGATCAGAACTTAGGGGCTGCAGCCCCAAACTTTGTAGCTTTTCGTCAAGCTTTTGATACCATTGCCTTCCGGATTGTTTGAGGCCATACAGCGCCTTGCGTATTTTGCAGACTCTATTTGAAGCATACTTTTTGAGGTCGTTGTTACTTAGGATCGCTTCAAATTCCTTCGGTATTTCTATGTAGACATCTTCGGTTATTTCGCCGTTGAGGTATGCGCTGATAAAATGCTACTGTTGGATTTGCATTCCGAGCTCAATTTGGTCTTGATGATTTCCGCGTTTGTAGGTCGATCTACCAGAGTCCACGTCTCGTTCGTGTCCAGAGCACGGTATTCTTGAAGCATGGCTACCTTCCATTCCTCACTGTCCGAGCAAGATAGTGCCTCTGTTGCATCTTTTGGGTCGCTGTGCTCACTGAGAAATGCGATGTTTTCTCCCTGGACGTCATCTGGAGGCATCTCTTCCATAACTATCTGCCGCTTCCTGGGGCGACCTCGTCCTGTCTTTGGGGTTGTGGCTAGTGCTGGTAGCTGCGTGCGAGCTGTGGGAGTTTCCGGTCTGGGCACAGCCATTTCTGGGACTTCTATTGTAGTTTGTTTTCCAACTTGTGCGAAGATTCTGGTTTTGCTGTAGGTGAAACTTGAAGCATCATGCACCGACCCATCTCAATTAGAGTTCGGTTTTTACGTTCGTCAACTCCATTTTGTTCCGGCGTGTAATCGTTTGTAAGTTCATGCTTAATGCCCTTTTCCTTGAGAAATATGGAAAACTCGTTATTAACGTATTCCTTACCATTGTCTGTACACAGCGTTTTGATTTTTTTGCCATTTTGATTTTCGACGAGGTGCATGTACTCCTTGAACTTTTCAATGTCTTCGCTTTTCTGTTTTAGAAAATATATTTCGCACCACCTAGTTTTATCGTCGATGAATGTTACGAAGTATCTGGAACTTCCGAGCGACTTGACCCGCATTGGTCCACAAACGTCTGAGTGTACCAACTCTAGTAGATCACTGGATTTTGAATCCGACTTCGTGAATGGTTTTTTCGATTGCTTCCCCTGAATGAAAATTTCACAGTTTTTCATGTTCTCGTTAAGATTTAGCTTTATGCCAATCACTTTTTCGTCACCAATCACCAACGTGACTGTCAACGACATCAGACGTATTTTTGTATCGCTCCGCCGAATGATTATAAAATATAGTGAAAATAACCGAACTTAATTCGCGAAAAGACGCTCTGGGTAGGCATGGGTACAAGTGCTCGTGTTGCCCATGAAAATTTTAATATTAGTGTGATAAATTACTAATATAAACTACAAATTATAAATTAAAAGCCAACGTGTCAGAGTGCAAGCTCTGAAATATAATTAAAATGAGCACAGCTCGGCAACAACAACAAGACGAACGTCGACTTTCGTCAATCAGAAATCAGAACGACGCTTACTTTTGTATACGAGCTGATGAGTCAATAGTACCAACGAAAACTGCAACATTGCAAGTGAACACAGAGAGAGCTCGCTCGCTCTCCCCTGCATTACTATGTGCAAGCGGCACAGCACCCAATGAGCCGTGGAGTGCCCAATGCCCGTCCCCCGACCCCCACGACCTTACAAACAATATAACAACAACTACCAGCACAATGCCCGTATTTACCACTGTAACTTCGACACTAACAACAACAACCAACACAACAACAACTACATCTACTGCAGTCATTCAGCGCCCGGGATCGTCAGTTCTGACCGGCAAGCTCCCCTTCCCCCAACAAAAAATTACAAAAAATGCTAACGGAACGTTAATACAAACTGGAATCGATCGCTATGTGCAAATAAAAAGAAAATTAAGCCCGCAATCTTCTATAAAAACCAATGCCTCAAAATTATCAAAATCAAATACTATCACTGTCCCGAAAAATCCGCTGACCAATAACAGATTTTCGATTCTTAGTGACACAAACGAAGATAATGCTGCCACTCAAACAACCACGGCTAAGAAACCAAGGCCACCACCCATATATGTTCGTACCGGAAATTGTGCTGAGCTAGTCAAAAAAAGTAACTGACCTAATTAGAGCTAACAAGTTCTATGTCACTTCTATAAAAAGAGGTAACATAAATGAAACCAAAATTTAGGTAAACGACGAACAAGATTATCGATCAGTGGCCAAATACCTAGATGAGGGAAAAACCAATTACTATACCTACCAACTCAAAAGTAGCAAAGGCCTAAAAGTAGTTATCAAAGGAATTGAATCAACAGTTCCAACCATTGAAATAATAGATGGACTTAAAGAAAAGGGTTTTAATGCCAAAACGGCTATAAACATAATAGACAGAAACAAAATTCTCCAGCCAATGTTCAAGATAGAACTGACGCCTGAAAATATGCCTTTAAATAAAAATGAAGTTCACCCAATCTACAAGCTTCAATATCTATTGCACCGCAGAATCACGGTTGAGGAACCCCATAATGTACGAATTGTCAAGAATATGATCATACGAGAAAATACTGCAAACTTCGCGCAGTCTGCGTTGTCTGCGGGGATGCACATTTAACTATGGACAGTAATCTAAATAAGGAGAACCAATCTGCCAAAAAATGTAGCAACTGTGGGGAAAACCACACGGCCAACTACAGAGGTTGCCGTATTTATAAGGAGATGAAAAACCGCCTAACCCAAAAAATAGCTGCAGCTAGAAACCCAGCCATCGAACCATACTTCGGAAAGTATCTGCGTAAACACACCCCAATTACCTAGTGGTATAGAATTAATGTTGGCAACTATAACAAAAACAATGGAGCTTCTAGTCAAACAAAAATCTTAGATGATTACTCTTAAAATATCTTTCTGGAATGCGAATGGCATTTCGCAGCACAAAGACGAGCTTATGCAACTCCTTGATCAATATGACATTGACGCCATGCTCATATCAGAGACTCACTTAACAAATAAAAACTATTTTCATCTTACTTACATTTTATTCGACAAATCATCCTGATGGGAAGGCTCATGGAGGTACTGGAATTCTGATAAAGAATCGCATTAGGCATTACGAGATGCCATCATTCGCTACGACTTATATCCAAGCAACAGCAGTACACCTCGAAACCCAAGGCGGCTACCTAAACGTAGCCTCTATATACTGCCCACCGCGCTTCGCTATTACCGAAGCAGAATTCCTAAACTGGCAGCTGGTAACTACAATGCAAAGCACACCCACTGGGGATCTCGACTCATCAACCCCAAGGGAAAACAACTTTACAACGCGATAATAACTCTACGAAACAAGCTTGACTTTATTTCTCCGGGTAAGCCTACATATTGGCCAACAGATCCAAATAAGAAACCTGACCTGATTGATTTTGCTATTACAAGAACAGTGCCGCAGGCTCATGTTCGTGTGGAGCACTTATCAGATCTATCATCAGATCATTCGCCCATCTTGCTTCATCTCTACGACCATCCTCAGGTTACAGAACGCCCACATTCTCTAACTACTGGTAAAACAGACTGGCTCAAATACAGAAAGTATGTAAGTACCCATATTAATGACTGCCCAAACGTTTCCTGTGAAGAAGACCTCGACAATTCAGTTGAAGCGTTAGTGAATGTTATTACACTGGCTGCACAACATTCCACGCAAACTATAACATCTAATAAACCATTTAACAGCAAACGTGCTTCTAGGCACATCGAAGAACTGCTATACAATAAGAGAAGGCTTCGTCGAGAGTGACAAGCCCATAGATATCCAGCCTCCAAGGAGCGCCTAAAAATAGCCAACTGCATACTCCGCAAAGCATTAGAAGCTGAGAAAAATAGAGATGAACTATCCTTTATGAAGCAACTCTCCCCAAATAGCAAACGATATCCACTGTGGAAAGCTAAGTCAGGCATATGTCCACCAATAGAAAGTGAATCACCCCTACATAAGCAAACAGGAACTTCGGCCCGCAGCAACGAAGAGAGGGCGAATACATTTGCCCTCCATTTAGAAAATGTCTTCAAACCACTTCCAGCAACGAATAGCTTTGTGCTGCCAATAATCTCCAATCCTGAAGCTATCCCGCAAATTATATTCCATCCAGAAGAAGTTCAAAAAGTCATAAGGTCCCAAGACAATAAGAAAGCGCCGGGTCACGATCTCATCACCCCAATAATGATTATAAAACTGCCAAATTGTGCAATACATCTTCTAACCATAATATTTAACAGCATGATGAATTCTGGATATTATCCTCAACAATGGAGGAAGTCTGTCATCATATTGATCCATAAAGCCGGAAAGGACAAGTCCCAGCCATCGTCATATAGGCCAATCAGCCTTCTGCCGTGCCTATCAAAGATATTCGAAAAGCTGCTGCAATACCAATGCACCAATTCGGATTTCGTGAAAAACACGGAACTATTGAACAAGTGGACCGGATAACCTCCGAGATACGAAATGCATTTGAAAGGCGAGAATATTGCTCCGCTGTCTTTCTGGATGTCGCACAGGCCTTCGACCGCGTGTGGCTGGACGGTCAAAGATTAATACTTCCACAAAGCACCCATACAATTTTAGAGTCCTACCTACAGAAAAGAAGCTTTGCAGTGCGATGCAAAGGTTTCCTCTCTGATTATCAAATAAAAACACCTCTTAACGAGGTAAAAAACTAGTGACGATCGCACCTTCAACGTACAAAAGTTCTGATATCAACATTTGTGACGAAAAATTATTACACTCGTCATTAAATACACTTTCTAATATTTTCTCATTCGGCCCGCCCTAGCAAACTATTCCAGCCTTTTTCCCTTCACATGCATTTTCTATTGCAGCGTGCCGAATGAGAAAATTTTATAAAGTGTATTTAATGACGAGTGTAATAAGGCGCCCGCTCGCCACTAAAATTAGAGTACAAAATACTTTTGTATCATCCTAAAACAAATTTGGACATATGGCTCCGAGCTATGGGGAAACGCATGTGCCAGCAACTTAGAAATAATCCAGAGAGCTTAATCAAAGATATTGAGAACTATAACAGGAGCACCGTGGTATATACGGAATGAAAATATTCATAAAGATCTAAATGTAGGCTTAGTTAAAGACGAACTCGACAAAGCGAAAGCAAAGTATAACCTCAAGCTCCAGGCCCATCCTAATGACCTTGAGCGGTCTCTAATCTGGACCACAAGCCATACACGACTCCGGCGATTCGATAAATAAACAAGAGAGAACGCTATAGTCGGGTTGGTGTCCCGACTATCTAATACCCGTCACTCAGCTAAAGGGAGTGCGAACGCTGTACTCGGGTTGGTGTCCCGACTATCTATTGGGGCTAAAGGGAGTGCGAGGGAGATAGATATATGAACAATTTTGATTGCGTATAACTTTTTAATGAATGGTCCGATTTGAAAAATGTCTTCTACATTTCGATAGGTATTGATAAACACAATAAAACTGCATTTTTACTTTTCCGAAATATTGAAATTTTTAAAATCGTATATAAGCGATTGTGGGCGTTAGAGGGGGCGTGGCACCCTTTTGAAACAAACTTGCGCTGCGTAGGAACTCCTAGAATCTGCATGCAAAACGCCAATCTTCTAGCTTTTATAGTTTCCGAGATCTCAGCGTTCATACAGACAGACAGACGGACAGACAGACAGACGGACAGACAGACGGACAGACGGACATGGCTAGATCGACTCGGCTAGTGATCCTGATCAAGAATATATATACTTTATAGGGTCGGAAACGTTTCCTTCTAGCTGTTACATACTTTTGCACGAATACAATATACCCTTTTACTCTACGAGTAACGGGTATAAATACCGTTTAATTAAAAAAAAAAAATCTTTATACCCGTTACTCGTAGAGTAAAAGGGTATATTGTATTCGTGCAAAAGTATGTAACAGCTAGAAGGAAGCGTTTCCGACCCCATAAAGTATATATATTCTTGATCAGGATCACTAGCCGAGTCGATCTAGCCATGTCCGTCTGTCCGTCTGTCCGTCTGTCTGTCTGTCTGTATGAACGCTGAGATCTCGGAAACTATAAAAGCTAGAAGATTGGCGTTTTGCATGCAGATTCTAGGAGTTCCTACGCAGCGCAAGTTTGTTTCAAAAGGGTGCCACGCCCCCTCTAACGCCCACAATCGCTTATATACGATTTTAAAAATTTCAATATTTCGGAAAAGTAAAAATGCAGTTTTATTGTGTTTATCAATACCTATCGAAATGTAGAAGACATTTTTCAAATCGGACCATTCGTTAAAAAGTTATGCGTGTTCAAAGTTTCTATCTCCATCTCCCTCGCACTCCCTTTACCTGAGTAACGGGTATCTGATTGTCGGGGCACCCGACTATAGCGTTCTCTCTTGTTTTCGTTTCGAATCGTGCTATTTAAGTCGACTTCGTTTATGTGTCCCAATACTTCATGGCACTTCATGCAATCACTTCCCTTTCTTACGGTACTCACTGCGTTACACTTTTCACGGCATTGATTTATGAAGCACAGATTGGATTTACGATGTGCTGTGGCGATCATATTACCGGTCATTGGGTCAGAAAAGAGGCACCCTCGCGGCGAAATGTGACTTCAAAACCGTGATCCGTGATTTTTGACACTGACATTAAATTTGACCGAAGTTGTGGTACGTATAGAGTTTCTTCTAGGCTTGCCGTCACGATCGAAGTTTCTAGAAGAACTTTTCCACTGCCGACAACTGGAGCGGATTCATCGTTTGATTTTTAAGTTTAGCTATTCACTTTTAATGCTTTCGAATTTCTCCTTTTGAAAGCACATGTGCGATGTTGCACCTGAGTCGAGACACCACTGTTTTTTGTCTGCAAACACTTGCATGGCGACCGCACTATTGCTTTACGGTTCGCCGCTATATTCTCTCTCTTTTTGATTGCCTTCCTTACAATCTTTGGCCTTGTGCCCTATTTTTCCGCAATTAAAGCACTTGATGTTTGTATTTGCATTTGGAGCGAATTTATAATTTTTCCGCGTAAACATGGCGCCGTGTACCGGTTCAATGTTGTTTCTTTTACGCGCTTCGTATTCTTCTATCATTTTCATTTTCAGCACTTCTGGCTCAGGTAATTTGTCCTGTGTTTCAATGGCGACTCTAAATTGTTCGTACTCCTCTGGAATGCTGTAATGCAGCAGAATTGTCACGAGATCATCCATTTCCATGTCCATGTCCATTTCACGAATTTTGTCGAGATTGTCAAAAAACTTTTACAAGTGACTATGCATATCGTCTCCGTTTTGCATTTTCAGCAATATAAGCGATTTCAACAAATGCGCTGAACCTTTTGACTGGAATACGCTTTCTAGTTTCTCCCATAACTGTTTCGATGTTTCGCAGTTCTTTACCTGCCTCAACTCAGATGTTCAAATGGATAGAACTAAATCCGATTTCGCTTTTGAGTCATTTATGTCCCACTCCAAGGCTTTTTCTTGGGAATTTGTTGGCCTACTACACTGACCACTCACGTATTTCCACACATAATTTTTAATTTAAAGAGCTTGAATTTGTATTTTCCACGTATCATAATTATCCCTTCCGAGCGGATCTATTTTAATGTTCGCGAAACTCATTTTTTATTTGTGTCCTACAATTTCTTTGTTACACGTTTCCCGAAAGTTTTTGTGGCCTCTTTTTCGTCTTTGCCTCTTCCTATTCTTCGTCGTTGCGAATCATTGTGAATCCGTTCTTCTGATGCACTTAATTTGGTTTTTCACAAATTATCCACTTATTCCTTACTACTCTCACTTTACGCGCAGTTTTTAAGCGTTCTGGGATCATAAGGGATTTGAGAGTAATAATATATGTACTTTATTTAGTAATACGCGCGTCATACACGCTTGCGGCAACAGACTTAAGGATGGAACAACCGATTGGGGATGAGTACAATGTGCTCTTAGTATATATCGATACTTAAATTTGGTATATTTAAACATTTGTTTTATAATAAAACTGAAAAAAAATAACAGTTATACTTGGAGTTTTACTTTACAAATCAAAACAAACCTGTTAAAATCTGATTTTATAATAAAACTCAGAACGCTTTCGGTCCAGCCTAGAAACCAGAAATGACGGAACTACAATTTTTTACATATGTTTGTAACGTACAGAAAAGTAATTTCCAACCATTATGAAATATATATATGTTTGTATGATTTTGATTAAAATAGCCAGATGGGTCCAGTTTAGGTTTTTAATGAGTTTACATTAGCTTTTCCCCATTATTTTGGCCTTAAAACTCTGAGGAGAAGCACGCAAAAATATAAAGACGCCAAATACATATATGTAAACTTAGAGACCTGCACTATAGAATCGTACGAGT